>JZSA01006502.1:0-175823 GCA_000956155.1 Cotesia vestalis | reverse complement strand
TTACATCTTAAAGAAGCTGATAATAAAAAGGCATCGGTATTGTTATTTTTTTTATATTTATAAATTTTTGATATTAAAACAACAAATTTTGATAAAATAGATCTTAGTTAGACGCCTTACTTATCGTAGGTTAAAAATCAATTTCTAAAATTTTTTATGTCTGTAATTCAAATTTTAATAATCCACTAATGAAATGTTAATTTGATTCAATTGAAATTAATTCAAATAAATTGAAGTCAAAGAAGTTCCTTAAAATGATTTTCTTGTTCCATAATTTTTTCTTAGAAATAAATTTAATTTCGTTGTTAAGTACCAATAACTAGTGAAACTAATGAAACTGAATGCATAGTATAGAAAAGTAGATTAAAGAATATGACTATTGAAGGTAAATAAATAACAGTTAATTGTTTGAAGTTTTTACGTGTTTACATAGAGAATGTGGAGCAAAAAGTAGACAATGTGATAAGAATAATGTTTTGTAATTTTGTGAAAATGAATTTATTAAAGGAAAGGAGGATAACGTAATTCATTATGACTGGGTTAGTTTCAATGCGCAATGACTCACGGGAGAATGATTTAAAGTACGATTACAAGAAAGCGTCGTTTACGTACATCTCTTGTCTGATTTTCTTGCTCGCTCACTTGCATGCTCGTTTATTCGCCGGATCTGTGGCCCCAACCCCCAAACGGAGCTCCGTTCTTCTCTTTCTCGAGCACGAACCAGAACAGAAGTCTCTCCTTGTTTAGCTCCTTCGTTCCCTTCCTTTGCCCGCTGATGTCGTCCTCGAGATGTCGCGGTTCTAATTTATGTGCACGGGCTACTTCCCGTTTGCGGAGAACGTTCGCGCTCGTCCTCGTCCTCGTCCTGGCAGACGACAGCGTACTAGCAGTAACAGAACCAGAACGAGAACGAGATCTAGAAGGAGTACCAGAAGCAAAAGCAGTCTCTGGACGGAGCAAGGGTGAAAGTACGTCCCTGGAACTGGAAGATATCTATGTATCCGTCTTGGCGTCACGACGTCTCACTAAATCTGGTGGTACGTGTCTGAGCGCAGTGCCACCGCCGGGTAAATCAACCCAAGTTAACTCCGTCTCATCCGACACGCCGTTTCGAGCTCTCCCCGCCGCTGACAAGAGCATCCTCATGCTTCTTCTCTGCTCCTTCACTTCTACTTGCCTCTGTTTCTGCTTGTGCTCTTGCTGGTTCTGTTGGAACGAGCTGAAGAAAAAGACAATTTCCGCGAAAGCTTACTCCTCCGGGAACCGTGAAGGATTTCTTCCGTGCAGAATCAGAGGACAGATATCACATCGGGACACGTACACTAGAAATTTATTTACAATTTATGCTAACCAGTGATAATCTTTTCATTTTAAATAAACAATTTATAGTCTCTGTGTTTATTACATGAGACAAAAGAAAAAAGTTATTCTTTTATTTTTAAACTATTGAAACTTGATTGAAAATATCGTGTTGGCGTCCCTGCAAGTCTAATAAATATTATATTAGCTGCCTCATTTTAAAATACAGTTACTAATGATTCTTAGATTTGTTAAAATTTCCTTTCTAAGAAAAAGGTGTACACTACGTCGTAAAAATTTCAGTATTTTGAGAAAAAAAATGTAGATCATATTCTCGGGGCAGTTAGAATAAAAAATTGCAGCTTTTCGAAATTTTTGAGGCTTTTTCAAGATATTTAGAAAAATTACTGACGATATCTCTCGTTTATATAATATATTTGAAGTTATTCTTAAATATGCGAAATTTTATCTCTTCTGTTAGTCAAAATTGTCTGGGAAAAAATAAACTTTTTTGCTTTGATTGACGATAACTCGTCAAATTTAATTCGATTTAATTTTTTAGAACATTCTAAAAAACCTATTTGAAAAATAAAAAAGGTTGAAGTCCGATGTTCTGTTTTAAGACGATCAAACTTTAGAAAATCTTCCCTTTGGTGGTTTTTTAGAATTACTCTGGAACCGTTTATGTTAAGAAATGTTTATGACTAATCATAAAAGTTAGGCAGTTGAAGCTACGATATGCTTTTTTATCATCTAACCATTTTTCTCCTAAGTACAATTCTGAAAACCACCTAAAAATTTAAACTTTTTGAGACCAGTGCATGTTCAGAAATGGCTAAAATTCATGTCTGACTAAATATAGTAGTGTATCACTTATTTTTTTACAGGCGATGAAATTGATAACTCTCACGGTATTAAATGAGATTTGAATTAAAATGTGCTTGAAAATATAATCAAAAACTGATGAAAAAAAATTTTTCAATCAGATGAACATATGAAAGAAAGCTGTCTAGTAAGTTTAAAACTGTAAATAGTAAATAAAGAAACCGGAGGAAACGAATGAAAATGACAATAAATAAAGTAAATAGAGTGAAAACGTCGAAAGGAAACCGTAGAGATTTTCACGAATGTCCCCGGGGATGTGGGAATCGAATAGACCCGAGGCTTAAGACCTCCAGCGGACAGCCCGGATTGATCCACAGCGGCATTACTTCTGGTTAGCCGCCGAGCACAGAAATGTTACTCTTCATTCCTCTTTCGTTTCCTCCATCCGCGGTTACGACTTCTCACTTGATTGCGTCTAGTTAAACCGAAACCAGTCTCATCACTCGCCCACCTACCTTATTTGTCTTTCCATTTAAAGAGTTTGAATCTCCGCCAACATATTTGTCTCCTTTACGTCCACTTTCCGGGAATCTAATCCCCGTTTTAGTCCAAGCTCTATCTGCTTTGTGAATTTTTTTATTCACTTTTCAAATTGTCCCTTAAAAGAAATTTATAAAATGGCCACTTTTTTTAAATTGGCCTATATTTCGAGAATAGATGTTCAATTGTCATTATAATTTTCAATTTTATAAATTTTATAGAAAATGTATGCATCAATTATCATGTCTCATAAAAATAAAGTCGGTTTAGTTGTTGATTAATCCAGAAAAAAACAATGACAGATAAGCTCTTTAAAATATTAAAAAATGAATTTTTTTTTTTAGTTTTTAGAATATTTTATTAATCTTTTATTTTACATTTTTTTCAAGTTTGCAATATTTATTTTTCTTTATTGATAATTACCGTGCATTCGACTCTAATCATAGTCTTCATTAATATTATTTCCATTTTAATTTATTTACTAATACTAGATACAATTATTAATTAATTTAAACTTCTTAGCATTTGATCTGACACTTGTTTAATTTTCTCATAAATTTCTTACATAATCAGAATAATTTTTTATGTTTATTTTTCATTAAAAAAATTTTCTACTAGTATTTGTTCATTGATATCTAACATAGACAAATAAATTAACTTGATTCAAGAAAATAATTTTCAACCAAGAAAATTATTTTAAAAATTTTCACTGTCTTGATTTAAGAAGAGATATTTTTGAATCAAGTAAAATTTATTGATCTCTTAGTTCAAGAATTTTTTTCCTTAATTTAAAATGATAAAGCTCTCAAACATGATTTTCTTGGTTCAAAGATTTTTCTGATGAATTAATTTTTTTCTATTGTAATATACGTGCAAACATAACGCTTTTATAATTAATAATTTACAATAGATAGTTTTCTGATCTAGCGGACTTAATCAATCGAGAAAATCTTTGCATTGATTTCTACTACTTATAATATTTTATGTTTTATCATCAATACAGAAAAAATTTTCTAAATATCTAAAATAATAAAAAAATGAATTGTATCATAGATTTATACAATTCGAATTTAACTCTCTGGTATTGAGACGATTCAGCGATCATACGCCCTCTGTTGGAGATTTTCAGAACTATGTTTGGTTTAAAAATTAAATATGATATCATATAAAAAATATAGAAAGCCAGATACTCCGTGATATGTTTATGTATGGCCTAACATGGCTAATTTTTATTTCAGGCCATATCAGAAAATTTTTTTCACGAGCAAATCTTTATATCTGATTAGATTTAGATTTGGATGGCTCACGAGTGATGAAAGTTCAGCGTATCAGTAGGATGTTAGGCGGTATAGAAACATGCTGGCGGCGTACATTAAATCCGATCGTAATTTCAACCGCAGCCCGCCACTGTACCTGCTAATCCATTCATACGGTTCTAAGCTCTCTCTCTTCCTCTTTAGCGTTCTCTTTCTCTCTCACACAGTTTAAACAGATATGGCTGTAGTGGATGTGCATAGAGAATAGATCGGTGTGGGACGTACACAGAGCTGAGGCCGGATATATCGGCCGGTATTTCAGCCGCCATGCGGAGGTAATGGATTCAGAAACGCGGCGGACACCGCGCCCCGTGTTAATAACAATCCATACTTATTGCCTGCATATTTTACCGATCCCCGTGCCTGCCGCTTGCTACTGACTGTATTACAACATATGGAGAGCATAAACTTTTATGGTTACCCTTCTGCCGGCTCCCCCTTTTTCTCCGCTCTCCCAACTACTAACTACCAACTACCAGCTCTTCTTCCGCCATTTTACTCCCCCTTTCTCTCTTTTATTATTAGTGTTATTTTTTATTCCTCTACTTTCACTAATTACGCCACGGGCGTTGCAAAGACCCAGTTGAATAACCTTCCACGGATCGTACGATACCGCACAATTACTGAGGATCTAATGGTTAGGACGTAACTTCATGTTGTCTCTCTCAAGTTTTTTCCTCAAGAAGAAACTTAAGTGTTAAAGTGGAAACTATGGATTAAAATGATTTATACACTGAGTAAAAGAAGAAAAACAAGAAGACTACTGGTGATATGACAGTACTATGCTTTGTTATTGTACTTCAAAGTAAAGCCATCGACCTCATTTCTACGTTCCGGGTTAAAAGGTTTTTTTTTTTTTTTTTTTTTTTTTTTAATTGATGCATCATTTTTTATCTGGAATAATTCCGGGTTCCTTTAAGAATATCATATATTTATTTAAAAAAAAGTTTCACTATTCGAATTTTTTTTTAATTCTTTAATATCTAATTAGCAAGTTATCTGGCATGAAGTTTTTAGGAGGTCATTCTTTGATAATTTTCGATAGTCATAGTTAGGAAACATAATTTAATAACTTGAACAAAAATATTATACAAAAAATAGATATTGAATTGATTTGTAGGTAAAAAAAATTTAATTCACGATTTTTTCACCTAAAATAAGAATTTTATAAAAAAATTTTTAAAGTTTTGCTAATTCAATTATTTTAATTTAAATCTCCAAAAAATATGCAATATAGTTAGTTTTCCGAATTTATCTGTTAAAAATCAAAAGTTTTAATTTATATCAAGTGTTTCCGAATGATACTTTTTATAGTATTATTAGCTATACAATAAATCGAAAGTCTATTAAACAGTATAAATATTGGTATATTTACGCATGAATAAAAATAATAGGTGTAATGCATTTGGAAGAATAAAAAAAATTATAAAAGCGATTGGCGAGAGGGGGCTTTGAACTACTCGATAAAATAATAATTCATTGAATATATTTCAATTCCTCGCATATTATGTCGCCCACCGCTACGGTCCTCTGAAAGAGTAATTCAATGGAAAATATAAATATTCATTTGTGGAAAATTTAAACCAGTGATGTGCGCACGCGTACGTCTGTACAGTACACGCATATTATAAATATATATTTATATATAATATATATATATATACATAAACGGCGGTATAAATGTGGATAAAAATATAGACACTTATACACAGACGAGTTGATTTATACCGGTAAAATAATAATTTAATTTTACCACAGTTGGGCACGAGATACAAAATTGCACGACAAAAATAATAAATAAATTTTGTACCGTCCGCTCATGTCGATTTCAAACGGCGGACGCGAACGAGTCCTCTTTCCCTTTTATTTTATACACATCTACATGCATATTTATATCTATATCTCACTATAGATAGATATAATACGGCAGCGTGAACGCAGTTTTCTATCTCTCACGGCAAAACCAGTGGCACAAATCGTTAACATTTTTTAGGCGGTATTTATTGGGACTGTAACTAAATGTAACTGCGTGTGTTTTGGTTTGAGCTTTCGACAGGTGAATCCTGATATCTTCTCTCCCTTGCGGGTTTTATTACTGTCACTAAAATACATTATATCTGCGTGACAGATTGCGACGAATACTTGCTATTGATGACATAATCGGGGATGAGTTTTTCCAGTTGAAAGAAGAGCTCCTATTAGAGTCGATTTTGAATTTTATCAATTTTGATAGTTTTTACATGACTCAAGTGTGTGAGTCCGAAGCCATGTTCTATTATTGCCTTAAACTCAAGATCTCAACACTGAGAAAAAATTAACTTAAATAAAGACGAAAAATTCTTGAATCAAGTAAAATTTATTTAAACCATGGACAATTTCTTAATTTAAGAATTTTTTTTCTCAAATCAAGAAGAAGATTTTCTTCAAAATTATTTACTTAATTCAAGTTAATTTTTTTTTCTGTGAAACTGTCACATTAATTCGCGTCTGACAGTCATAACGTACATATAAATAATTCAAAAAACGTACTTAGAAAAAAAATGATCGTTTAAGTTATAAATCTTTCTTTTTATTCGATTAATTTATATTTTTACGTGAAAGATAACACTTATAGCACTTATAGTGTAAACATAGCACTTATGAAGTAAACACGACAACTTTAGAAAAAAATTTTACAACTTTACAACTCAATTTATTTTTTTTTCTTCTTATCTGAATCATAAGAAATTGTGGAATAAAAATTGCAATTTATGATTTTTTTTTGTTCAACTACAATTAATTTTTTTGGCTGACGGTTGGAGAAATTTTCTATATCCTTTGAACAGTCATGTATAAATATATATTTTTGGACAAAGCTTAAAGTCAGCTGTTACTATTGTATCAGCTATACTCAATTGTTTCGCAGGCTGACAGTTATTAATTACTTCATCTTTTATGATTCACTTCTCCAAATGAAAGAGGACATTTGTCTGAAAAAAATATTTCCTGTAAAAAAATTTAAACAAGCTTAAAAATTAAATGGTAATTAAACTTTATTTATTTGTAATTAACTTATTAAAATTATTATTTTCAAATTCTTGAAGCTAACATTAGATAATTATTTTTCTTCTATTGAATTTTAATATAAAATTATTGAACAATTGAAAATAGTAACAAGGTTATGAATAAAAACTTGTTGCATATTTAAACTTAATTTTGATTCATAAAAATAATAAATTCCCTAATTAATTATACAAAGTTCAATTTAAAGCGATATTCACCTCAAAAGCCTTAAATTCTAAATATTGAGAATCTTGCACCAATTTAGTTAAGCCCCCATTGTCCGTAGATGACACTACGACTCTGTCAATTGTAAAATGTAACACCAGAGCTATTACCTAATAATAATGTATGGATACTCAGCATATCCTACTTACACGGCAATATAATGGAAGTGACAAGCATAATTTAGTGCACCCTCGTAACCGTTGTCATAACTTTATAGTTTCAGGAATTAACATCCACACTTTCGGTTGTTTTATCCATGTATGTACACTGTACACTCTCTTATAGTTATCCATATACATACATATATATCGGCAGTACACAACACACACAGAAGCGTGCCGAAATACCTCAAAGCGTCGACGCTACCGGCGCTGTCGTCCACTCATCCAACGATTAGACTCGACGAGATAATTAAGGAAGACTGGTCCTCTTCTGGCTGTGCTTTGCCTTCTGTTCTGCTCAACAGCTTCTCAGTCCGAACGAAATTTTCCTACAACCTATAATGGACCGGCACCCTCCCTCCCGATGCTTCCAGAAAGCTTCCCAACTCTCGGCACATGCATATTTAACTAGTTCCCGAGACCGCAGGCATATACGGGACACCC
This sequence comes from Cotesia vestalis, assembly GCA_000956155.1. Classification (NCBI taxonomy): domain Eukaryota; kingdom Metazoa; phylum Arthropoda; class Insecta; order Hymenoptera; family Braconidae; genus Cotesia; species Cotesia vestalis. The sequence continues at coordinate 167,971 of JZSA01006502.1, read as the reverse complement.
TTAGGGGAAGATGACTATACTATACTCCTCTATATTGTACTGTACTGTATTGCACTACACTTACTGGAGCCCCTCGAGTTCAAAGGAAATTGCTCAACTTTTCTTACCGCGAATAAGAAATTACTTTCCTAACCATCTACTAAAACCAGGATAAGAGTATAAACCTTTCTTGGTTTGCTCTAGTGAAAAGTCCCGAGATCGAACTCAACTGGAACTAAGAACTCACCCAGCTTGTTACGATACTTTGCAATCCTTTGTGCTCCGCTATCTCCGGGACAAACTTTGAAAAACCAATCTTCACATATTTACTGCGCGACGTCCAATAGGTAAGCCCTCTTTTTAGGTATGCCGTCTATTATAATAGTTTTGTATTGTTGTATTTAGGTGGTAAGAATTTTTTACTTTTACACTGTAAAAAATTTGCAGAGTTGATGTTTTTTAATTGATTTAATCCTTCCACATTGAAATTCGAATTATTTAGATTATTATTAAGAAAAACTCCGAGAAAAGAATTCTTTATTTTATTTTTTTTTTTTATTAAATATAAATGTAATAATAGTTGTTTTTCGTGAAAAATTACAAAATGCGTTTTTATAAATTTTATAAATTCATAGAGCTTATTATCGTTAATGTAAAATAAAGATTAAATTTAAATACCTGAAAAAAAATTGTATTAACATTTTTTTTGAATTTGTAAAAATAGCATTTTTTGATAAATTCCTAATAATAATTTATTTGTTAAGAAATCCTAAAAATTGCCACATGTCGGTTAATTTTATTATTAACATTCAAATAATTACTTTGATTTAATTAAACGTGTTAATGTTAGTTAATTTTTACGTTATGAAAATAAAATCAGCAGACATCTGACAATTTTTAAAAATTTTTTGATGAAAAAAATTAAAAAAAAAAATTTGAAAAATCATTCGTGGGATTTATAGAAATATTTTTTAATTTCCAATTAAATTATTAAAAAAAAATTTTTTTTAATGTTTACTAATTTTGTTATTTTCACGTTCGGATTTATCAACAAAAAAAAAACAAGCTTTACTCTCGATTTTTGACAGTAAACGGTTTCGGTAAAAATTGAAAGTCGAAATGATGTTTAATGAAAAATAAATACTGATAGAGGAATAAAATATGTGGAGAAAGTGTTGAGTTAAAATTAAGTTGTATTTATGTGGACGTGAGACTACACGAGGGAGGAAAGTCTTAATGAATGCATTAAAGTAAATGAGTAGAAGTAGAAGTACCGTCGGATATACAAGTGGAAGTAGAGGAGTGGAAGGAGGGAAGGAAGGACGAAGACGAAGGGGAAGAAAAGTAAGGTTGATGCACCGAACACCGAGGAGAGACTTGTGACAGAGGAGGTGGCGAGTGTGGTACTCATTCGGGTTGAGCCAAAGAGGAATCATCATTAATTCAGCATGTCTGACAAACGACCGGTATTTCCACTGGCACGCGGATAAAGGAACCTGGATTTCCTCAACAAAGAATGCAATTAATTTTTCTTTACCAACTTACACTTGATGCTTTCAATCACCCGCTTTTTGCCTCTTTTCTCTCATGGATTTCATTATTTTTAACGAGTAAATTTGGGAACAACTGAAGAATTGCTGAAAATTAATTTAAAGCATGTGTAGATATAAAATCTTGATTTTTTTGGAAACTTATAATTCATGATAGAAATTTCGATCGAATGTTGCATCTTAATTCCAATCAATACAAAATTGATATCATGTTTTTTATATTTATTGGTAGTACACTAACTTGAAATAAAATCATAAATTATAAATTATGAAATAATTTATATGTTAAGTCTTTATTGAGCTTTTTCTTATCACTCATGGACTATTACATTTTGTAGAACTTCAAAATAGTGAGAATTTAACCATTTCATTAACGAGTTTACTTAATTTTATACTTTCTTACTATTTTTAAGGCTTATCCTTCTCTTCATATGTCGGAAATAAAAGAGAATTCATTTTTTGTTTCGAATCAATAGAAAAAGACTGACAAGTGCAGCACTTTTAGACCTTGTACCGAAGTACTCCATAAAAAAATTTTACTAAGCCAACATTTTTTAAAAGAAAATTGTTTTTGTACTCTTTAAAGCTCAAACAAAAAGAGTTATAAATTTCAAAATTATATAATCATTTTATCATTCATAAAAACACTTCAATCAAAAATGATTTATTTTGTGGCACCTAAATAGATTTCTTCTTTTAATTGTCATCCTTTAATTTAATAACTAATTTAGTAAAAGAAAAAATAAAAAAATAACAAATGTAACGTTTTGGGTTGATCTAGTCTAAGTGCATATAGCTTTGATTCTTGAGTTACGAGGATTTTCAGCGAAAGTACCGTGGGTGTACAGGAAGTGTGGTAGTCTCAGGGAGTATTTGGAGTGTAAAGTGACAAGAAAGATTAATGGCCGGTTCTTAAGTCGCGTGCCGGGGAATCGACGACTCGAAGCTTAAGTTTGAACTAGGAATCCTCGAATCGTAGAATAGTCTCGGCTACTTCATTGTTTAACGCATCTATTTGATCAATGTGCTCGAACGTGAGGTGGCAACTATTCGCTGAGAGACTATAATGCTGACGCTCGACGAGGAGTCGTAATCGTTTTCTCACTAGTCGGAAGGAGGAGAGAGGAAAAGGAAGACAATCGGTCTGTAAGATTCAATGGACGGAATGCCCGTTAATCTACGCCGAATTACGGAGGACAAGGAGAACGAGCTATTATAATTGAGGTGCGAAAACGCGTCTACTCCAGAGAGAAGAGCGAAGAGAGAAGACAGAAGAGAGTTGCCCGAATGGTGACTACCAGAGACCAGGCTATTCACCGAAATAAAGGAAAGGTTGGATCTGAGTTTAAGATAAATCAAACTATGCAGAGCAGTAGACTCCTCTCTCTCGCTGGCAATTATCGCTATCGGCATCTAATGGAAGACTACAACAAGTTTGCCAATGGATTTGATTAGTGGTGTTGGAAGTCCTTACTCCCGTTGAAAAATTTTCATGCATTACGTGACTTGGCATGGCTTCATTTGGTCATATATGGCCATAACACACTAAAATAACTGATTGTAACATTCATTTTTTGGAGTAATGTATTCATCAATTGACACGACATACTAACATGAAATTGGTTTAGAAGTTAATTAAAATAAAAACTAATGTTAGATAAGCTGACCACTAGAGTCAGGAAAAAAATTTATATTTTAGAACTTAACTTTCTGATAAGGAGAAGAGGTAGCGATCATGCGCCATCTGGTGGAAAAGATCGATACTACCTTTAATGGAAAAATTGTATGCAGCCATATGAGGGCTGAGATTGGAGTATCAAGTCATATCAGAACATATTAAGATAGATATATGGTTTAATGTGATCATTTAGGGACATTGGGGTGTATGAAAAAAGAAAAATAATTTTTTTTTTAAATGATCTTGAAATTTTTTTAAAAAATGATGAGTCCGAAACCCTGTCGAAATTTTAGCTTTTAATATTGATATTTAGAGATCGCAAATTGAAATTATTCATTGAGACAAAGTGGAAAAAAATATTTTTAAACTTTGTAATTTTATACCTTGTCTTAGAAGCAAATTCCTAGCTAACGAAATGCGGATTATTATAGAAAATTGACTGTTCTACAAAAAACGTTGTTAATTTTTTTTAAAAAGTGAATTAATGTTAAAGTAGGACGTATATCAGGACATTAGTTTTCTTTAATTTTCGATTGAACTGTTGTTTAGATAAAAATTCTCCACTAATTTTGAAGTATATCCCATTGTGATTAAAAAAAAATTGTTGTACATATATGGCCATATCAAAAAATTCCTTCACGGGTACCCGCTGGAAACTGTAAGCTGGTATTGCATTGCAGCAATCACACATCTCCGTAAATAACGTTATTCAGTTGTTCGGCGGCAATAAACAGTTTCTGTTAATAGCTGTGCGGTAATAGACCGGTGCTGTATAACGAAAGGACTACTCGTAACATTCGTAGAGCCATCGGTAAAATAGTAACAGCAGATGGTGTAGAGAGAGAAGAGACAGATAGATGAGATAGAAAGAGAAGGATGGGTGGTTGGATAGAACGTAAAAGGGGCTGCAGTAGGAGAGGGGCTAACGATTCAGCGGCTGGTGGCGAAGCGAAGCAAGTTGTATCTCACGGATCTGTCGCGTGATTAAGCTTATTAAACGTTTAACTCACGGCGAGTTAGCTCTCCCAGGCGCCACTATTTTGGTGCACTTGTATCTGCCGTGTGAGTAAGAGAGTAGTCCGGGTGTGATATTACGGATATAGTTGTGAGCGCAGAGCGGATTGTGTGGAAATTAAAGAGTAGAGGATGAGGGTTGAGGCAAGAGACGCCAGCGAGCAGCCCCACACACCAAATCATTGTTATTACTGAATATTACGCTGCTGTATCAGACTCCAGACTTGCTGGCCAATAAACTGCGGTTACCTTCCCTAATATCGCGTATCTCTATTTTCACTGGCTAAACATGGCAAGGAGTAACACGTGGCCACTCACGTGCTTAAATCACGACTATATTATTCACGTATTAAATCCTTTCAAATTATCGTTATTATTATTATTATTGTTATTATTATTATTTCAAGCAATAAATTTTGGCGTATTTTATATAAAAATGAGTTATGAGTTCAAAAGAGTTTTTAATGACTCTAAAAGTCTGAGTACTACGTCAGTTGAGATAAAATTGCTCAAGTATGCGATGAAGCATCGAAAACGTGTCGTCGTCGAGTTCGCGGTCGTATATTATCGTAAGCTGCCCGTCTCCGAGTTGTGCTGAGTATGGCGCCATAGACAGCACCAGTAGCAGCAGCAGAGCCAGAACCAGAACCAGAAGAGGAAGAATAATAAGAAGAAATAGAAGAAGAAGAAGAAGTAGAAGACTGTCGGCAGATATAGTTCATAGTTCCATAATATAGCGGGGATGAAACTGGGGAGGAATAGGTGGTCGAGGTCACAGTCTACCAGCAGCTAGAGTGAAACGGGAATGAGGACGAGGGCAAGGGATGGTAGCCGAGCAATGAAGTCTGTCACCCGATGATGAACGCCCCGGACGTAAACCTGACGAGTGACTCCGGCCACGTCTTCGACTACGACCACGCTGCTGCAGACTCGTACATCACTTTTATTGCCACCGACGAGGACGGTGTTTGTGATTCCTCGTAGACCCAAGACGCCCGAGATTTAACTCCCCGAGCATTTATCCTCTAAATTACGATTTTCATTTTCAGAATTACACGTGCGAAAATAAAGATAACTTTTTTAATGGAGCCCCAATTATTGACGTCTATCTTCAATATTCGTAAAAAAAAATTTTTCTAATATTACTATCATATATAATTGTATGTGGTCTTATCGCAAAATTTTATGTGTTCATATTGAACCTGAAAGGTCCTTATACAATCCTTAAGAAGGTTTTACAAATCTTAATGTCTTTATATCACTTAATATAGAAATTGGTCAGACTAAGACATATATAACATATCAGGACATATGTGGCTTAATATGGCTAGATATGTGTTCACATGACTTTTTATTCCCATGTAAAGCTTGATATAATCATATTTAACCATATATAACTTTTGATCAAAGATAATATTACGAATTCCCGATAGATGGTGCATTATCGCTGAATTGTCTCTTTACAAGAGAGTTAATTTTGAGGTCTTAAGTATTAAAATAAATTTTTTTCTTTTCATACGTAGCTTGAGATGACCATACATAACCAGATTACGTCTTATGATCTATAATTTATAATTCGATCTAGTCTGATACAACAAATTTCCACATCAGGCCACATCAGATGACTTTTTCACGGATATTTTACAAAATTGTTGCTCAAGACACGTCAGAAATGCCAATTATCATAATAATTATCAATAACAACATAATAGATTCAACGATAACAGTTTAGATGGAAACAATCGCGGTGTGTATCAATAATACGAGTTTAAATCATAATTTGGTTTGCGTGGAATGTTATATCGAATCCGGGCTCTGAGCGGGCACGAACCGTATCTCTAACTGCAGACAGGAGCAACCCTACTCGCTCTCCATTACTCTCTATTTCACCACCGCAATCACTTACTCGGCCATTCGCTCACTCACTCATTCATTCACTTGCGCTCACAAGTCACCACTGTGGCGTGGATGTGCGTGCGAGGGATTATAAATTGCCGGGCAATGAGTGGCTTCCATTTGTTATCGCTGCCGCTGGCACGATTAGGCGACCGTTTGTTGATTTTACCCCCCGTTCCGTTAATTATTGCGAGCTCATTATTGCGAACCAATTATTCGCTCAGAATAACTTAAAAAATCGGCGTTTAATCAGCTTTTTAACTCTAAATGACCAGAAGGAAGTAGTAGAGCGAGAGTTTGTTCCGACGATTTCTCACATGATTTCCCAGGCTTAAATTTGCCACCTTAGTTTCTCCAGGCGGACATTCATCTCCTTACTAACGAGATGACGGTGCTGCCTAACCGTCTTATTGCTCGCTCGGATAATAATTATAAGTTCGAAACTTGCCAGAACGGCATTCTGTGTTGGGTCTAGCTCGTATACAAAACCGGTGTATAGTTATCGGACACTATCGTATTACAGGAGTGCATTAAATCTAAAGAGTATCGGCAGTAGTCCCGTGTTCTGGTTCTAGCTTTAGCTCTATACTGCTGAAGTAACTAAACGCTTTACTTGGTGGCTCTCACCACTGGAGAATGCCCAGTAGACTGTAGAATATGGCACACGACAGACTACAACTAACCTACATGCTTCCAAAATGTATATTCGGTATATAACACGAGCAGAAAGGGATGAAAGGGGAGAAAGTTGGCTCGCGCTTGCACCTTTGGACGGTGGGTGATATGCTGTAGAGTCCATGAGGGCTTGGAGTGGTAGAGTAGTCTATCGTCTACCCTTTACACCCTCATTCTCCGTCCTCGTGGTGTACAACGTGCTCAGAGTGTAGAGTAGAGAGTGTATGTTGAACATTCTACATTGGATGGAAATATACGTATACATATCTATAGAGATAGCTATAGTCTACAAGCTACTAGCTGGAGGATGGAAGATGGCGATATTGTCTTTGGTGAACAAGAGAAGGTTCGTTGCTCGACGGGACAGGAGCTCCCCGAGGCCCATATACTCCTATACTCCTGGTAAGGGACTGCTGCTTCTGCATGATCCTCGGCACGTATATTTCCGACGTCGCACTTAATGCTCGCTTGCAAAATGACTCGCCGAGAGAGAAGATAGGAAAAGGGACCCTCGGAAAAGGATGACCAAGCTGTACTGGAGACTGGAGGAGGTCCCGCGTCGGGCACAACAGATAACTAGTATCGTCCCGGCGTATCGTTTTCATGTACGCCAACGCTGCTCGAGGTATATTTATAGATGTTTATTTACGGTCTGCATGGACCGTATGAGACGGACGTATCAGGGTGATATTACGTTTCAGTTGTTCCTTTACAGTCACTGGATTATTCAGAGATGGCTAATAACGCCCTCAGGGTTGTCGGTCACTATTTTAACTCCTCTCGATAGTCTTACGCTGGGGAATTAATACGTCCTTTCTGCTGGGATGTGTAAATAAATAAGTAAATAAATAGCCAAGTGTTGCGTCTACTGTTTGAGTAAGCATTAATGGAAGCGCTTGACAGCTACTGATTACATAGGAGCGATTTATACGTTGAAAAAAACTAGTTGGGTCAACAGAAATTTTGTTAATACAAAATCAAAATCATTTTAAAGAGAATTAGTTGTGTTGAGTCGAGAATTTTTTGTCTTTGAACCTGTTTTTTTAACAAAGAAAAATTTAAAATTTAAAGATCAGGAAAATAATGTCTTTTGCATACTTTTTGCACTCTATGTCAGAGATTTTAATTACTACCGTTGATAAAAAAATTATACATCGATACATATGCCTTTATTAGATCTGAAATTGAGATATTAAGATACATTAAGCCATATAAAGCCAGATAGGGCATATAACAATTAATATATGGATCTATCAGACCATATCAAATCAGTTATAGACAAATGAAATTTTTAATTTAGACGTACGAGGACATATCAAGCCATATCAAAAATTTTTTTTAAATGTTTAACTAAAAATAATTTAATGCTTCTTCAAGAATTTTATATTAATGGTTCAAGAAAAACTATCTTTTCTACAAATGAAAAAAAAAAAAAAAAACAGTTACGGAATAGATTTCAAAATTTTATTTGATGATATAAAACAATTAAAAAAAATCAGAGGATTTTTGATATTCTTGAATTAAGACAAAAATATCTTGAATCAGCGTGACTAGAGAAAGTAATTGTTGGATGAAATATATATGATTTTGTCTGAAAATAAAAAAGTGAAATTGAATTAAAAAAATTGTTGAATATCAATATTTTACGATAAAAGAATTTTTTCTTGATTTAATTCATGAATTTCTCAAACTAATTTAGACTAAATGTACCGAATACTCTAGCCTGTAACAGTAATCAATTATTTCAAAGAGAAGATAAAAATTTAAATAGAGGAACTGTTGTAGATGAGTAGTCTGTTGGATAAAATATTAAATACATGTGAAAGTATTTACGATATTTGACGAGGAAAAATTTTCTTGGCTCAAGTCTCCGGTTGTTGCTCGTTCCGCAGAACGATAAATAGGGGTTCAATAGCCGTGGCGAATATCGGTTTCGGGCAACTTGCCGTCGAATCACCGCCGGAATCAAACGACCCGAAAGAGCATGTGATTGAGCAAGAGGGGAAGCAGTTGCTGGCACTCTGATAATACTACTAGTATTTCGTAACGTACTTCAATGGCGTACTTGGTTGTAGGACAGTATGGAGGGCGTTAAAAGGGTGCAGAAAAAACCAGAGTGACGGGAGAAAGGGAACGCCAGTAAGAGATAAAAAAGAGTTCATCGACGGCAGGCGTGAACGAGGCGTCGCCCATGGGATCTCTCGGGTTTTTGATAGCACCAGCACACACCGAGTGTATTGAGCTAACAATTAATTATTGGTGCCGGTTCAGAGAGCTGTAGAGACCGGCGTAGTTAAACATTACGCGTTCCATATCTTACCGTACTATCTAATCCCCCTTACCTCCTCTCCTGGCAACTGCCGGAGCTTCACGGTACTGCAGTAATCTCGTTTAATTGCTGGCTGTAGACGCGAGAGTCCCGTTCAATTAGTTTTTCAAATAAACATTAGTTTCCTTAACATGCGACGCTATAACGTCCACCAGCAAGAGGATGAGGCGATAGAGCTAGAGGTAGAGGTAACGTTACCTCTACCTCTACCTCTAACTCCACCTCCAACAGATGAGGAGAAACGAATGACACAGGTGGGGTGTCGTAGCTACGCCAGGGACACTCTAGCCACCTCAACCAACCATCGACCCTGTAGAGGTTCCTATATCGGAGTCACAGCTATATCGGAGGAATATACTGCGAGAAAGAGAGGACAGTAGTCGCGGCCGCGGGGTAAGTAATTAACGACACATTTATACGATATCGTCGTGCAGAAACGAGCCGAGAGCCGAGAGCTTCCAGGATCTCTTCTGCATGAAGTGGGTTGCTAATAGGAAGGTATGGCCTTGTCGATAGATATCCAATTCAGCGGCTGACCAGTTTCCGACCGACCAACCATTCTCTTCATCTATGTTTCAGCTATTTACTGCTTTTGAATTTGCTGCTGTAGAAGTGTTGGAAATTTTGTGTGTAAGGCACCTAGAGGAGTTCTGTAGAAATTTTATTTTGGCTATATTGATGATTATAATGAAAAAGCAACTATCGGACCTCGATATACTTTAATTTTCATTTAAGAAATTAAAAGCTAATTTGGCTTAGATATATACGTAGATTAGACAAGATATTTTTTTAAACTATAAGTTATTAGAAAACAACAGAAAAATTTTACAAGTATTTATTTTTATTGGTTATTTTATTTATTAAAATTTAGAAAATTTTTTTTATGATCTGATTTTAATTTTATATGTTTCTAAAGTCTAACGAAGTAATGATTATTGATAAAATAAAAATAAACTAATAACAATCATATTAATAATCTTTACTATCGGATTTTCCCTGTTTAATTATTTATCATGGATCTAAACTTGAATAAATATTTATTCGAGCAATATCTGAGAATGTACACAAATTTGTTACAAGGAATAGTTAAATTATTTAAATCAAGTATTTTAGTCTAGAATTTTGAAAATATCGATGTTTCTTTAGCTTATATTTTTAACGTTCACAACCTGAATCTTTAGACTTGAATCATGTACGCTCGAACACATGCTTTTTCACTCTTTAACTTCATTAATATATAACTTTTCCATTTTCGAATTTTTTTGTTATAAACTTTTTTTCGTATTCTGAAAAATTCAATAAAAATATTTTCGATTCTTTATTAATCAGACTTTTAAAAACTCTTAAATTTTGTGTCTCTAGACCAGAATATTCCTGAAAAATTTTACTCAAAACGACTAAAAAACATGTATACACAAGAGCTGACTGATAGTAGAAAATTCGTAAATCCTGATATATATTTCAATGGTCTCAGTATGACATCGAATAGGTATTACGTGCTCTGCAAAGTGTACTCGGCAGTTATAGCGGGCAGTTATTTTCTAAGCGACATCCGTCATCGTATTTACGGGAAACAGCACAGACCGTTTGACAATTATTCCAATGTTGAGTTTGTACCGGCATAAATATCTATCCCTCTCCATCATTATATGTATATATCCATAATAGAGCATGAATCGTATATGATACGAAGCCGTAGTTACACAGTGAACCTCCGAGGTACCTGGAATGCAGAACTCGTCGTTAATATCGCGACGATAGATCAGCGTGCACTGGTTTAATGTGACTTTTGTCTCGCGGAAAACGCGAGCGCCAGCCGGCTGGTTATGGTGATGTGGATTATTCACTAATATGATTTACGACGAATTACCCAGCCCCGTCCGTTCCCCTTCTCTTCGGCCAAAGTGACCCCCGACGGTCATGCGACTCACAATGCACATAATGTGAGGCATAATTTATTAATTTTACTAATGGCCACTGCCCATTATTATTGATTTCGGGCCGCACCTCGTTTCGACATCCCGCTACTGATTTATCTCGGTCGTTATCGGCCCGTTAAATCGCGCACATGAGACTCGTCCAGTTTCTACGCCTAATGCTGCCCACCACCCACTAAATATTCTTTTGTTCTCATCTGCACTACAACTTTAATTGCCCACTCTCCCGATATACAATACATTGTACAATACGATGTACGATATACGATATCCATGCCTGCATATTCACCCCCAATCGCTAAAACGATAATTATATCCGCCATAATGTATTCTGTCTGAATGTTAAATAGACATTCTTACGGACAAAAAATTTTCTTTGAAAATCACCATGAAAATGACAGACATTCCCCAATTCTTTATCTGATAACAATTTTTTTTTAATAATTTTTCACTAATACAGTGTAAGAAAATATAATAAATTACCATGAAATTTTTTCTTAAGCTTACAAATAAAAAATTATAAACAAACAGTATCATTGCAATTAAATTTCGTGAAAATTTGAATCGATTTGGTTCACTAGATTTTGAGTAATCTTAAAAATAAAATTTGAAAAAAATGGTTTTTGTTTGGAATAACTTCTAAACGGCTTTACCGACCAATTCCAAAAACTAGTCCGCTCTTAAACTTGAAAAACCACGTCGATTTCTATCACTCGCGTCAAAATCGGTTGATTCGTTCCGGAGTTATCGAAAACAAAAAATTTTGAAAAAAGTGTTTTTTTTTACATAATAACGACATTTCTTTTCGGATCGTTTTTGATCAAATAAAACAATTATTAGTTCCATGATTATAATTCAATCCAATAATTTTTTTCATGAATTTAACAATAAATAAAAAAAAAAAAAAATTACTCCCTCACATTTATACTTGTCGCATTTAATCATTCATTTAAATATCTTTGTCTGTGTCTGTATCTACTCGAATAATAGACGAAAGTATCTTTGAGACGTTATCGCTGTCGCCTTCTTGTCCCAACGACCACATCGACACGATATTAAAACATTAAAATAATATATTGCCGAGATTGGGATGACGTTATGGCTGGAGCTGGAGGGACAATCGGTACCCTCCATTTTCACGGTTGACACACACTGCTACCAATAACCCCATCTGTATACATATACCCCTATCCATATCTGCAATATCAGATTTTGTGTGTGTATCTGTGTGTACATATGTACACACATGGATGTCAAAGATAAGAATAAAAGAAAAACAACAGAAACAACAGTGCTGGTTGTCTTAACCCACAAGATCGGTTACAGTCCGCCATGGAACTTGCCATCTGGAGCCAGAGGATCCACATGGATACCTGCACACTGGATTGTCAAAGTCGAACTCAACCCACAGCCATACAGTCTTTTAGTCTCCTTCAGTTTTCGATCCCAGAGAAGAAAAAGTTTTGAAGAGAGACACCGAGTCAATATGTGGCTGTCTGTTTATTCTTCCTCCTCGAGCACCAATCTCGGCTCGCGATTATCTGACTCCGAAACCACAATAACATTTTTATTAAATAATAAATATGTGTACATTCATAGCTGCGTGAAATCTCAGGTTGTAGACTGAAACTTGCGCTAGGATTTATTTGCCGAGAAATATTGTTGCTGAAAATTAATATAAATTTTTAAAATCATATAAGATGTTGAGATAAAAGTTTATATCATGTGGTATTTACTTTTTATAAATATCTTTTGAAAAAATATCTTATTTGTGAAATAAATTTTATATCAAAAAGATATTTGATAAGAGCTATATTTTTTCTTAAAGTACAGTTTCTAACGAAAAGAAACAAAAAAATTTTGTAAGATTTCAACACAGTAAAAATTTTGCGTCATTATGTCAAAAAATTTTGTGTTAAAAATTTTTATATTAAATATTCAACACTTTTATGTGTAAATTTAACATTAATTGTGTTGAAGTAACAAAAAAAAAGTGTTAAATTTTAACATAAAAATTTTTAACTGTGAGCGTAAAGTGAATCTGTTATACTTTAAATTAAGGGGACCCAGTGATCTAGCGGCCTAAAATTTAAGCTATTTTAAAAATTTTTGACCTGAAATAAAAGAAGAATTTCAGATTTTTAATTAATATAAGTATAGTTGTAAGTATTTAAAAGAATTTTTTGAAGACAAATTTCAGATTCGTATTTTTAATTACGTAAAATAATTGCAATAAAAATTTGAAAAATTTTAAAGCCCTCGGCAGGCTCGCTCAACATTACAATTTCAGGGTCACGTGGATAATACTTAGTGTTAAATTTTAAAAGTTAAACGTCAAATGAAAAAAAAAAAAAAAAAAACAAGTAGAGTCAAAAATATTACTTTTTTTTATCTTTAAAATTTTCTTTGATTTATTGATAAATAGTATATTTCCTGTATTTTAATATTTTGATGAAAAATTGATTTAAAAGCTGGCTTATTATTTATGCAGAATGTCTTCATACGCAATGAAAAATTTCATCTCAATTGAAAATGATAGTTTATTTGTTATCAGGTTATCACCTATAATTTATAACAAAACAAAAATTAAAAACTCAACAGATGTATATAATCGGCAATTGCAAAGGAGCAAAATTGATAGTGTTGAGTAAATAAAAAGCGTCTGATTAAATCGGTAATTGTAATGTAAAGAGACGCTCGCAGTTTTACAAAATAAAAGAGGGAATAATTATACCATCAAAGGAGATTCTGAAGGACTGCCACTGATAATAGAGTAATTAGCAGTGGCAAAGCGATACACGTTTGAAACAGGAGAAATACACGTCTGGTAGTCGATTGATCGGTTAATTGAAAGAGACGGCAAGGAAATGATGGAGAAGGAGGACGGGGGATCGAGGATGGAGGATGTAGGAATAGACTATCAGGCAGAGGGTGAGAAAAGCTTAAAGTGGTTGTACTGAACTAGCGTTTTGTTGTTACGTGGCTGCCTTCGTTTGTTTTGACACCAGGACAGCTCTTTCATCTACGGATGATTACGGACTGCTCGGGAGTTTAAACAGTCGGGAAAATCGTCTATTTAGAAATTACTTGCTAACAGGAAAATAATTAGTGCCTTGTGACGTTTGACGGACAGAATACTACGGAAAATGAGAGGTGTGTGGGGAGCTATCGACTTCTCTCACGTTTATTTCTGCTTTGTTGCATTCAAATTAATTAAAAGTGAAGTTTTTTTTTGTTAATTTTTGAAATTTATAATCTCAATTTTCAATTCTTTAAAGCAGCACTCTTAATTGAATGAATAGAAAAAAATTAAGAAATATATATGGTAGTTCAGCTCGAGTGTGCTGGATCGCGCGAATATCGCTAGCCTCTTACAAGTGTTTGTCCTGACACCTGTTTTAATATACGTAGATATTTCCGGTACCGCGACTAGATAACCGCGACAAAATAACCGAACGACATTATTACCCTGTAACGAAATAACCAAATAATAAAATAACTGAACGACAAAATATTATAATCAAAATATTTTCGCATCAACACACACACAATTCATTAAAAAAGAGCACATCTAAATAACAAGCTTCGTCTAATGGCCTATTTTTAAATATACACACACAAAAACCATGTTAAAAGTGCACAACATTTATTATGAAATCTGAAATTGTATTATTATTTTATATTATTTTTGTACTTATAAATTTAAAAATTATTTTCAGAGATTAATTATAAAATCTTATGTTCTGGATATATTTTCCATGGTTATTTTATCGTTCAGTTATTTTATCCACAGTTATTTTGTCGCGGTTATTTTCTCTAAGGTTTTTTTGTTACGACGCCGATATTTCCATCTTAAACTTAAAAAATATTTATTTGATTGATGGAAAAATTTTTTAAACTAACACAGAAGAAAAATTTACTTGAATCAAGTAAATCAATTTGAAGAACTTGATCTTCTTGATTTAAGTGGAAAAATTCTTAAACTAAGACATTTTTCTTGATTTGAGTAATTTTACTTGATTCCAGAATTTTTCGTCTTGATTTAAGACAATGAAATTCTTTAAAATACATTTTCTTCTTTATTCAAGAATTTTTTTCTTTACTCAAGTTAATTTTTTTTTTTCAGTGAAGAAAATAATTATTCTTTTACTCCTTCTTCTATCATCTCTCTTGCGCTCACATCTTTTTCCAACATATCTTAGTAATTGACTATGAATCTTACAATTGCATCAATTAGCTATTTATAGTCACAACTCTGCGTGAATACATATGCCTCACTCATTAGTTAATCAAATTAAAATCTGTTGTCGGAAATAATTAAGGTGAAAGATGCGTTAACTCTGTGAAGCATATTCAGATTTCGGTGAAGATTATACCCCGTATTGCGGATCGCGGAGTGATTCAGACGTATTTGTTGACACGGAAACAAGTTTAAAATGATCGCTGGTTGCGCACGACGGATAGGATGCCTCGTCGAGCTCGAAACATTAACATCACCCGAGGTTTCTCCAGGAGTCACAATTATGCACGCTCGGAAATAACATTTACTTAGTCACATCGCGCTCTACTCTGTATTGTGGACCTGACACATATCATCTCATTCGCGGAACTTGTCCCGCGCTCTGTATCTCAGACGGTTGTTCAAGACTTAAAACGCTTCTGGGTTAAGAGTTACTGTGATAAATTTCGCAGGCAAGAGTACTGCAAAACTAACAACGAAGTATCTTTCACTAATTTTGGTATTAAAGGTTCAATAATTGAAGCATATATTTTATAAAATTAACTTGAGTCAAGAAAGAAAAACTTTAATCTTAGTCATTTTAATTAAGAAGGAAAATTTTTAATTCAAGTGAAATTTACTAAAATAAAAAGAAATTTCTTATTTTAAAAAGTTTTCTTCATGATTGGAGATGATGAAATTCTCTAAATTGACGTTCTTAGTTCAAGAACGTTTTTGCCTCTTTAATTGAGAGTTAATTTTTTTTTTTTTAGTGCATGCTTTAATAAATATTTAATCCATATTTGTTAAAAAATAAGTTTATGTCTCACATTTCATAAATAGGAGATAAAATAATTTTTCAAAATTTCATTCTTGTTTTAACCTATTCAAATTTTGCGATTAAGATATTTAAGTGTTTAGTTAAAAAGTTGAAGTTAAAAAATTAATTAAAAGTTTTGAGCAAGTAGATATTTTTCCCAAAAAATTCCACTATTAGAAGATACTTGACTGTTATTATACAAAAAATATAAATTTTCGCCCAAGAACTTCTTGCGATTAAATAAAAATAAGTGATAATATTGGAGCTGTCCCATTTCAAAACAGTAGCTGCAAAATTTTTTGTCCCAGCTTCATTTTGTATCTTTGCATTTCTTATCACTTCAATTAAAAAATCCGACATTATTTTTTAATCAAAAAAATTTTTTTCAGCATGGGTGATAACAATTTGAATAAAGAAATTACTCATTAAAAAATTAATATAAAATTGTCAACAACAAAAAAATTGTTTTTAGTTTGAAAAAAAATTTTATTGGCTAAAGAATTTCATTGTTTCAACAAATGGTAATTAATTTTAAAAGTTATAGAATTTATTGATCGAAGATAGGCAGATCTTAATCCAAGAATTCATTAGCCAAGAGAATGAAATAATATCTTAATAATTTTCTTAATTTCGAGATTTATTTAACTTCAATTAATATTTTAAATTAATTATTTTTTAGTCAAAGCATCAAACACTGAAAATAAAGTGAAAATCCCTAATTAAAAAAAAAAAAAAAATACTCCAGAGATAATGATTTTGTAGCTCGCCTCATAAAGAGACGATTAAAATTATAATATCAAAATGATTTTAACCTCAGTGGAGTTTCTCCGAATAATAATAGAATAACTGAGTAGCGAGCACTTGATACCGGGTACCGAGGAGCGATGAGTAGGGTCGTTTATATATGTATGCGCGTCTTCTCGCGTACGGTCTTAATTTACGATCGTCTGGGACTTGAGTCTTCGGGCGCCGTTTTCCGGGGTTCTTACATAAAAATCAGGAAACTCTCGGATAGGAGTAGACCACCACAAATCATCGTCTGTCATCTTTCGCGGAACGTATACTGGTATTGCGCTGCAGTGAAACGAGCAACCAGGAGTAAGCCAAAGCTACAACCTAAAACTCGAATGCGACGAATCTACATCATCCTGTCGACCCAATCGACTGAAAGATGCGCCTCGGTCACTTGCCGAGGGTGATATAGCTTTTACTGCTCTGCTGCCACTATCCTCAGACTGAGACTGAGACGGCACGTCAAAGATTCTTCCAACTTCCCAACCCCACGAACATTTTTACGTATTTTATTACGTTCACGTCCCATGAGAATTTCAAGATGAAAAACAACCAAGATATTCTCACCAGCGAGTCCGTCTGCTCGCCATTTCAAATTCACAAAACTTTGTTGATAACGTCTCTGTCGCTTGCTCAAGTATAATCGCGTCAACGACATTCTTTATCACGTTTGTTTTCTAAAACTCTTTCTTGAATAGAGTAAAAGGTCTTATGTTATCATTGTTAAATTTTATCACTTCAAATGACTTCAACTGTCAATAGGGTTGTTCATTTTTAGTTAAAAGTTTCCATCATTTTTTGACACTCAGTTAAATTAAGTGAATATTGATAATACCACTACACGGGTAAAAAAATTAGCGTGACTTAAGACAAAAATTCTTGAACCAAGACTATTATGAGAAAAAAAATTAATTTCTTGAAACTAGAGAACAAATTTTTGAGTCAAGAAATTTTTTTTAAACCAAGAATTTCATCTTAGCTTAAATCAAGAAAATCTTAAGGAAGACTGAAAATTTTTTGAATAAAGTTAAAATTTCTTGAATGAAGTTAAATTTTTTTAAGCTAAGAAAATTTTTTATTGCTCCAAAATAACTTCTATCTTCCTTATAATTTTTTTGGATCGAGAAAATTTTTTTTTTCTATGCACTGAAGAAAAATACATAAATAAAGGTTTACTGAGTAATAGCTGATAATTCATCACTGATAATAATAAATAACTAAAACAACAGTAACCAAACAACAATCAATACATTCTTGTTTATTTGGAAATTCAAATAAGTTTCTTAATTGTTAACAAAAAAAATTATCTAATTATCAACATTATATTTTTATAGTTGAAAAAATGCTGCATTTTTCAAAATAAATTCATACTATTTGTTCACCCTACAAAAATTCATAATATAATTGTTAGTAATTATTTCTATCAATTCATTGGATTCAAATTAAGTTGGTATTCTAGTCTAAAAAATTAAAAAATTCGAAAAAAAAATTTTTTTTTATCTATCGATTTATTGTCGCATGTAAGATATTTTTTTACAATTTCTACTGTTGTCCCTAAGCTGTGAAAAATTTCATTTTACAAATGGTCCCTAAAGATTTTATACAGTCGTGTAAGCGTAAAATGACAGTGTGAAATTTTAATACTGTAAAAATTTTATTCACATTTCAATTTTATTCAGTTAGAAATTTATGTAAAATAGATGAACAACATAATCTTGGTTCATTTAGTTATGTATTACTTAATAATACATTTGTTTAGATTCATTATTAATCTTATACTCTTTCTTAATGTCAGAATTTATTATCAATAGCAAATTGTAAGATTAATGTGTTATTTTGATTTTTTTTCGAAAGACTTTATAATTATTAAAAATAAGTATAAAATAGAAATTCGTTTTTTCTAAAACTTTAAATAATCAAAATAAATCATAATAATCGCTGATTAATTTATTCAACCTCACATGTACCTCTTAAAAATAATTCCGACTTGAATTAATAACAGAATTAATTTATTAATTGAAAATTTATTTAAGAGTCAATATAAACATTCGACACTGCTAAAATTTTTTTTTCAAAATCTTTTAAATGTCACCTTAAAATAAAACTATTATTTTTGTACGTTTTTGGATTAAAAAAGTTATTTCTATCATCTTATACTTCAGAAAGTTGACTCCCGAGATAATATTACGATTGTTCGTATTCCATTGTCGTGAATTGGGCGTCCACGTAAGCTTCTCTCTTATCGTTTCTAAATATCCAGGCTGGTGACATTGGATTTAACTGTCAGCATCGCCCTTTTATTTATCGCTCTATCCTCCTTTATCAGAAACGGGAATAATAAATGAATAAGACTCTTCAGGACGCTCTTTTGTAAACAAATATACACATCTATAGATGTAGAGCATAATTTTAATTATAAATAGAAGCAATGGGTACTTTGTTGTTGTACACTCCTCTTCGGCACGAAAACGAAATTCAAAGTGTACCAGTAACACAAGTTTATTTGTACGCCAACATCGCAGTCTTGTTTCGATCCCTCGCGTTCTTATTCCCTTTGAAGACGTGTCTGCCTCAGTTACTGAATTACTGAATTTAAGTTTTAATAGTTATTCCGTTTGACAATTAGGAGCGAAGAATTATTGTTTACAATCTTTTGTAAGTCATAATTATAGTACACACTTTTACATTCATGAGTTGCTGGAGAATACCAGGGTCAAGCTTTATTTATTCTTTTCATAAGTCTAAAAATTTTGGAACTTTCTTATTCATCTATTGCGCGGAAAAAAAAGATAATTTTTCAAAAAATATTTTTTTGACTCTATAAAATTTATAAATCACAGAACTTTGTTGTAATTCATTGACTCCACTTTTAATTTAGATGAAATTTTTCATAATATGCCGAGTCAAACTTAAATGATCGGCAAGCTTAATAATTTTGAATCAAAACATATCTAGATATAGAAAAAATATCAAAAAAATTTAACCTTTGCTTTGGCTGAAAATTTTTTCTAATTTTTTGCCCGATAAAAAAAAATTTTTACCCAACTAAAAAAAAGTGACGAATTTTCAAATACGCGGCTTTTTGTTAGTTTATTGAGATACTTTTTTTCCAGAATTTTTGTTTATAAATTTACTTTTCGGACTAGAAATGATTTCAAGTTACTGTTACCACTTTTTTTATGTTTTTAGAACAAAAAGAAAAATGTCTCAATGATGACGATTTTTGAATGTTTTTCTATTAGAAACTTTGACTTCTTTTAAGCTTCCTAAATTTCTCCCAAGTGGTATTCTGTTAATTTCTATTTTTTTTTTCTATAATTGAAACCTCAGAGATTATTATAAAAAATAAAAACAAAAAAAAAGTGGTAATAGTCAAAACATTTTAATTTTTTTTGAAATAGTGAGAAAAAAACGGACAACTTTTTATAATTGTTTTGTATTTTATTTTTTTCAGAAATTTCATTCAAAAACAAGTAAATTAAAAAAAAATGTGTGATTTAGTTTATTTTTAACTAAACATTAGATTCTGGAAAAGACATTTAATAATTTAACGCAATTTCACCCTCAACTAGACATTTTTTCTGGAATAAAATTATTCCACCACAGAAATTTCACACTCATACAGCTGTGTAAAGTTTTGTTATTTTAATCTGTTGAATTTTTTCAAACTTTTTGATAATTTGGATAACTTCAATCAGAGTAAGACTCATACACCCAAAATATAAAATTGTACAGCAGAAGCAAAGGGTGTGTTGAAGGTGGAAGTAGATGAACGTTAAAGCGGTGGTACAGTAGTTTCATGAATATTTATGCCGCTATATAATAACATTTTTGAGCCACTGTTTAGCTAATCCTCTGGACTCATTTATCGTGGGAGGCAAGGACAGCTATAATTCTTGAAAACGCTCCGACGGTAGTATTATTATGCGAATAAATACTGTGGGATTAAGTCGCGATGGGAAACGCCTATGAAGCATACAGACACCAAAAAGAGAGTCGTGTAAGCGAGGGATGAGGACAACCAACCGAAAAGAGACAACGGGGTAAGGGATCAGGGGGTAAGAATAACCCATAGCGTGGAATAAGAATATAAAAGTACACAATAAAAAATAATAAAATAAAAAAAAAGTAGCAGTTGTAAGTGAAGTTCAAGTGTGTAGTGGGAGGAAAGTGGAAAATAGTGAAAAGCCAAAAGGAATGGAAAATGGAAAATTCAGCGTTCCCTTGGTCCTTTCTTTTTCATCCAGCGAAAACAAATAAAGTCGCTGTTAATCCTTGTATTTCTTTATTGTGTACGGTATCTGTATCATATAGAGCTGAACACGAGTAGAGTAGCTAAGTGGATATACATCGAAAGTTTCTATTCCGACGAAACTCCAATAACGAACCTCCCAGTACTCTTTATCTCTTATCCGGTCTGTGTGTACGAGAGAACAAGGAGAAACAATGGAACGCATCTCCTGGTTAATGCTGCCGCAGTCAGGTCCCGGTGAGATTATCATAATCTGGCTTTACGTGGCATCTCCTCCCGGCCGGTTAATTCGAGGAGGAAACTTCCGAGCTCAACTCGCTCTACATTATACCTCTGCTTGTTTCGTCTTTACTTCTGTCGCATTCTTTCCACGCTCAACCGACTTCACAATAACTGATCTAAACAGATACATTTATGGCTTGCATTCAAATGCCAACTATTTTCGTGAAAAAATTTTTTATGTGGTCTCATATATTCATCTATCATTTTTTATAGGTCTTAATATGGTCTGACATGTTCATACTTGATTTTTCGACGAAAGTAGTGTTTGAAACCTCCGATGGAGGGCGCAACGTCGCTGAATCGTCTCCCTATAAGCGAGTTATATAGCAAAGAAAAAAATGAAAAAAATTACATCTAATTGTGTAATGTGGTGCTTCAGAAAAAACTGTAATTTTTTTTTTTTTTTCAAAGCGTCATATCACAGGGAATAAACAACAATAAATATTGTAAAGATTAACGCTAAGTAGAATATTCTTAAAAATAAAAGAAAAATTATTTTTTCGAACTTTTTAAAAATTCATCTATTTTTGGTTATAAACTTAATTAATTACTGAAAAAATTTTCGAGTAATACGTAATGATTGCTGACAGCCACATTTTCAAAATTAAAAATTTTGAAAAAAATCTATTTTTTATTATCACACACGGCCAGCAAATATAACATGCAGAAAATTCAAATATTTAAATAAAAAAAAAAAAAAAAAAAATAACAAAACACAAGTTAAAATGGTATTTTTACCAATCCAATTTATAATATTATTGTATTAATAAATTGATTATACAATAATTTGAACATCAAGTAATCAAAAAAAAAAAAACCGTGGCCACAAACAGTACTCCCAGATCAATTAGATCTGATTTAAAAATTGGCCCTGTCAGAAAATTTTTTCACAGACTGTTGGATGTATCATATCGAGCATTTGCAGACTTCCACTCATGATTATCACAAAAACCATAATGTATGGAATAAATAATTCGTATTGAATTATTGCTCTTGCTCAATTTTAACGCCGTTGAAGAACAAACAGCTCAATACGAAACAAATTTCCGACATAGTTTTGTGTTGGTTGTCGGCGATGATCTAACACTCGAAGATTTCTCCGAGGAATTCTCAGTACTTACTTCCTAGGAGTACCGAGGAGAGAATAAACGATAACCGTGCGTTATTCAACTCACCGGATCACATCACGAGAAAATTGGATACCAAACGCCGGAGTTAATAGTTCACATTTGTAATGCGAATCGACGTGAATTTATCACCCGCCAGAGAACCACAAGTTTAAACGATTATTCTGTTGTTGTTGTTGTTGTTGTTGTAGTTGTAGTTGTTGTTGTTAACTCTTGTCGATACTACTGTTGTTGTTATATCCTTCCCATTGGCATTTTCCTCCTTCGTATCTCTTGCGCAACTTACATTTTCCTAAATTCAAGTTACCGTCGTTACATTTGTGCCTTCTATCTGTATCTAGCTAGTCCCAGTTCAGGCAATTACTAGCAGCCGTGCTTCAGGATCCAAAAGCTCTGTCTCGCTCACACACGCAGATATATCCAGGAGAACTCTTCTGTAGTCGAGCTACCGCGACACAGACAATCAATAAACAACACGTGTAGATAACAATCCGAAATAGGACCTCCTATTTTCTCGGATGCCCACTGTAATGGTCGTACGTGTTTTAGCGACCAAGAGCCGGCGACTACTTTCTTCGTAACGTATTCACCGCCTACCTTGTTTGCCTCAGAGCACATGCTGCTCATAGCCACTAGCTTTTTTTTGCTACCAGTAACCTTTTCGTTAATTGGATTCGATGAATTAACGAAAACAATTACCCGAAAATAATCAATCTGTATTTTCTTTTCGAATGAAAATTACTGTCATGTATTGATAATATTGATACTTAAATTTTTGTTATCTCTTGTAATAAGTTTTAAACTTTAGTAAAAAAATTAGTGTCATAATAAACTTTTTTTTTATTTATACTAGACATAATATGCTCGCCCACACTCTTTCAAAAATCCCGCTATTATCTTAGTCGACCAATCAACAACCAAATAAGAAGGTTACAGAAGGGACGTAAAACGACTAAATATCCGCAATTAACTTTTTAGAAAATGATTTAATTTAATTACAAGTGATTTATCTATTGCATCATTTATCTAACAATGTTATCATTTTGTGATATTATTTTTTGTTTATAAGTTACCTTCACACATTGCCTCATATAGATAATTTATAATTGTTGAATGGCGTTAATAAATAAATGATAATTTATCTTTTAAGTCGAAAATTTAAATCATAATATCGAGATTTACAACAAAAATTTTTACACTAAATTTTTTGACGCAATGACAAATAGTTTTTGCAACCGTTAAGAAACAAAATAAAACTACCAAATAATGATTAATAAATTACAGTAAACTTTTCAGATGAAATGAATAAATTTCCTCCAATAGTTGACAATAGTTTTCTTACTACATACCACTTTTTTTTTTGTGTGCCGGTGTAATTAATTCTGATAATTAATTTTAATAATTCATTACAGTCACTCACTGAAATGAATTTTTAAATTCGTGTTAAGAAATTCTGTGGTTACACCGATAATATTCGATGATAAGTTTAATTTTATAATATATTGATGCAATATCTGACAACTCATTAAAAATTTGCATATCGGGAAAACGAAGGTATCACTGAAATATATGATTATTAAATATTAAAAGATGCCTATTAAATATTAAAAAATGGTTTCTTAAATAGTTAGAAATCATTGCTTAAATAAAAAGGTATATTTGTTTGGTAAAAAAAAATCATATCTAAGAAATGATTTTTAAGGTATTTTCGTAAAATAGTTTTCTTAAAAATAAAGAAATCTTTTTGAATATTAATAAATTTTTTTATTAATATGGGAGAAATTTTTTATTGAATTTAAAGCGGGGGTAACATTACGTGCAAATTTCTACGGGTCATCAAATAATTTCTTTATCAATTTTTCGCACAATTACTTTATTTATGCATCAATACTTAAAAACCAAATTAAAAATTTAGCATCTAATTATCCGTATATTATTCTGGCGGAATAATGTCCGTTTACAGCTCGAATTTATTGCTAATTGAGCGGTGTGTATTTTCAGGTGAATCGACAAATAATTAGCATGACAAACGAATCTCATTCGAGGATTTTCTTGGGATCTCTGGTGAGGGGTCTTTCAGCCCCTCGTTACCCAGAGGAACGGTGGAAAGGGCGAAAAATAATGTTACTTGTAGAGGGGCAGAGAAAGAGGCAAGGACACCTCGATGAACCGTCGCCTTGGAATCCTAATAAGAATTGCAAGGTGCCATAAATATCGGGCTTCCTCTTCGGGAACGAAACAAAGTGTATTGCCAGTGGCAGTCTTAGAGAACGTGCCGAGTTCCGTAGGGAGAGGGTAGCGATTTCTTCGAAGGATAGCGGATGAACTGAAGTGAGGGAGTTAGAGGGAGAGTAGATGGAAGAAAATAAAAATAAGGGAAGGAGGCGCTAGGGTATACAGCGTCAGTGGCGTTGGTGGGTGAAGGGACTGGCTAAGCTGAATCTAGAGAATAAAGAGTGCGCGGATTAAGAATGCTTCCTCGGAGACGAGTTATAGTCGCTTCCTTCCCGTAGTTGGAATTAATCGGGCATTCCGAGGGCGATGCATTAACAGAGACACTACAGTGTTCTTTTATATATTCTCCAGTCCCACTCGCTCACGCTTATTCCCAATTTTCTAAGGAAGAATTCTCATCAAAAACTTCAAGATCAGATTTCTAGTTTTTTTTTCTTCATACTTTGATTTTTTATGTTATTATTAATAAATAATTATTTTTAGTTGTTATTGATTGTAAAATTATAATTAATTTATGGGACACTCCAATGATTTCCATTGGTAATTTTTATTTTAATTAGTTAGTGTAGCGCTAGTTTGTATCGCTAGAATGTGACTAGACCGAAATAACAAGCAAACAGGACAGTCGGGATTCTTAAACAAGTTCCTTAAATAACTGGCTATGTTTTCGATAATGCAGATCAAAAATTTAGACTTTTGCTATCTTTGAGAGAGTCCCTTTAGAAATTTCTAAAAATCGAATTTTTATTCAAATTTCAAAAGTGTAATTTATTGAGAATTTACTAGCGAAAAAAAATCAAAGTGTTAATTACTTATGTCCTACTTTACATCTATTTTACATATTCGAGCTCTAATTATTTATCGTACTAAAATTTTAAATACGATTTTATTAAAACTGCATTTTCGAAAAGTGATCGAACTGAAATTCTAAAAAATATTGGTCGATTGAGCTGAAATTTTTTGAGGCTTTTCTTTGTATCATTATCGTATAAATGTACTGAAAATTCTGAAAATTTCGCAAATATCAACTTTTTTTTTGTAACGAACAAATTTCAAAAAAAAAGTTCAAAATTTTAACTTCTTTTTAATAAGCTCACTTGATTTTTAATTTTAAACTTTGTTATTGTTTTGAAAGTTTATCCTATTCTTGCATGCGTCAGAAATAGAAAGCAATTTTTTTTTAATTTATAACAATAGAAAACACATGAAAAATAATTTATTTTGACTTTTCTAAAAAGGATTTTCTTTATATCGAGATCTGCTAAATAAAAATTATTTTTCTGTAAATTATAAGTTTGTATGAGCTTAGGCTGCTTTTTAGAGTTATCTTTAAGAAAGAATTTTTGTAAATTAGCTATTCCGCGGTGATCTCGGATGGCTGTAGTAAGGAAAATAGACAGAAATAAAAGTTGCGGAAGAATGAAAAAAAAATAGAAAGGAAAAGAGGGTAAATAGAGAAAAGTAGGAGAGTGGATTTGCAAAGTCGTCGTCGTTAAGTCGAATGGGAAAACCGCTCGCATGGTTGCCCGTTAACGTTTGAGATACACACACAATACGAAATTTTGATACGTGCCGAGCATTTTCCTAAGATACAGTTTACAGTGCACCGGTGTTAGAATTTGAGATACGCAACTTTCTGTTCAAGTCTATCTATCGGTGTATGAATATATTATACGCGTGGATGTGTAGGTATGTGAGTGTCTGGAGAGAGTGTAGCATGCAAATACTTGGAACTCTGAAACCTCGAAACTTCCCGCTACCTAATTACTATCTTGACTTCACCCCTGAGCTTCATAACCGGTAACGCTTTTCCTGGTTTGCTCAGCTAACTTTTCGGCTTATTGTCTTAGAGTACTGTCCAAGTGGGAAGTATATTTCACGGTTATTATTTTTATTTTCGCGCCAGTCCCGCCGCTGGGAGAACCTCGTAAAAAAATTAATTTTTGCATTCGCATACACGAAATTTAATTTTACAGAAGGTTATGGAATATTATTAAACCTTTATAAAATTTTCTATGGATAGATACCTTGACTTCGGTCACAAATTAACAAGATTTGTTAACTATTTAACGAAATGCCTTCTCAGTAGAATTACACTGAACAAAAAAAAATTATTTCTAGAAAAATATTCTTGATTCTAGAAAATAATTAAAAAAAAGACCAGTTTTTTTCTTCAAGTAATTTGTACCTTTTTTTTTTTTTTTCAAACGGTTCATTTTAATAAATTTTTGAGTCAAGAAATCCTTTTCTGGACAATAATTTTTTCTTTTGATGATGATCTTTTTTTCTTTATCCTCGAGTTTTATCTTCATAATTCTGTCCGTGAAATTTTTAAATTAATTCCAACAAAAATCTAATTTAGACAAATTTTTCTAGAATATTTAGTATTGTTAAATTATTCTTCCATCAATCTTCTCAGTTAAGTAAAGTTGATCGCGTCGTTCGAAAATAGAATTTTCAACTTTAAAAATGCCTTCAATAATAAAGTCGTCAAAGTTCATGAATTCCCAATAATTATCTCAAATCAGAAAACTAATATCAATTTTTCAAGGAAATCTCTATCTGGTCTCAATAATAATACTAAATTTTCTTTTAAAAATAACCCGCGATAATTTTTCCCCAAGCTCGTCTTGCGGAGCTCAACTATTTCCAATTACCAGAATTTTTAAATCCTTCAATTGTCACATTTTCAAATTATCTAACAAAAGCTCCGTAACCTCCTAAAAGATAACCGATTGACAGCTTATTTTTGTTTAATACTATAAGTGGATCAATTAAAATAAATTTTTTAGTAAATGAAATGTTGATTATCCGATATCCAAGAATAAAATTACCCCAGCACAACTTAATTTCTGCACTATGAGTTGAGACAAATTGTATTTTTAAAGCACACGTTCTGGAGTCGGGACGAAACGAGGGAATAGATTGAGGAGCTTTTCTCTTCTATCTTCCATCGACTTGGACCACTCTCAAAGGGATTCTCTCTGTAAAGGTGCAGCGGACCGAACAGAATATACATGTATATAAAACAGTTCGATTTGTTCCCTCTCCTGGCGTAGTTCTTTCTCCTTTCCTTGGAATGGTCTAAAGATTTTGAGCGGCGCTTGCGCGACATTGTGAATAGCTTCTGTCCAGGAGAAGACGAGATGTGTCAGACTGACGAGACAGACAGACAGTCCACTTAAAATCGATACCCGGGAACTGAAGTCTCTTACCCCCTCTTGTACACACCCAGATAGCTGGCTCTGGATCGGGGTTCTGGGTTATAGGACTGTCTGCAATTCTCATGCAAATTAATTGCCCCGGCGCTACTAAAAGAAATTGATTTTTTTATCAAAGACATTTCGAGTCAGGACTCGTGTATGTAATCCCGACATAATAAGATATTTTTTTATTCACTGACTCACTCACTGATGTGAAAGAAAATATATACATATATATATATATATTTATATATGTATGTGTATATAAGGACGCAACGCCATGAATTTTTCCTCATTAGTCGATTCCGAGAAGCATACGCGATACAAATCGCATCTTTATACGTTTGAATCCACACCTACTACACACGTTTTATTTTAAATCTTAACGAGACTCTTAATTACGCGGGTATACAGCGAATTAAATAACTAAATATACTAGATCCGTCTGATACTGCCCAGACAATCAATAACATTGTATCTGCCGTATGTTAATATAATAATGATAATGATAAGTTAACCAGCTCATAATTAAGTGATATCTCTGCAAGCTATGGAAGGGGAGCTAATTATTTATTATTATATTATTTAAAGTGATTATACACGCAATACTCGTGTGCTAATTATCCCGGTCCATAATAAATTGTTTCCGCGCGAGTCATGCACCCGAACAATACGTCCTCGTAGATAATTAATCATTTGCCCACTGTACATAAATATTAACTACTTAGTAGCCGTAGTCTTTAGGCTTGAGGAGACTAAAGACTACTCTTTGATGGATTTATCGGATTGTTGAACTCCAATTTAGATCAAATAGAGCAATTATTTAAGAATAAGTGCGTTTTAAGTTGACTAGACGGAATTGATCGTCTAATACCAAACTGCAACAATGTTAGAGTTTAAATTTAGAAAGTTGCGGGGTATTAGATGTATAGTGACAAATGCACCTATAGAAACTCATAGATTTTATCGGATCTTATACGTGTATTTGTCATTCCTATCAGACTTTTCCCATAGGGATATTAATTATTGTAAATGTTTTGTTCGTAACTTTTTGTAAAAGCAGATTTTAGTTATAAAAAATCATCAAATGATATTGAATTTCTTTCACTATAGAACAAAATATTAATAATTATTTTCTATACTTTTTAGTTTTATTGTCCATTAAAGCGTGTTATTTTTTTTTTTTTTTTTTTTTTTCAATAATTTTAACTCAATTCTGGTAGGGAATTTAACAAGAGATATTGTGAGAAGATTTCTACTAAATTTCAAGTAAATCGATTCATTAAAGTTTGAGATATCACAACCGTGGTGAAAAATATAGTGTAGTGAAAAACTGCTTAAGGTTGATTGAATGTTAAAGATATGTAAAGATGAAAAGCTGAATTTTTAATAGGTCGTCTATCAATATGAAGCACGTCTGAAATAATTATTTGAATAAAATCTGACGAAGAGTTTCTGCGTAATTATTTATTGAAAATCGAAATTTTAAGATGTAATCTATAGTTAATTTCAGTTAAGTAATTTTGCCAAACGTTTTGAAAATAAAAAAAGGTTTTAACTACATGAATCACTTCTTCGAGCATGTTAAAATTTTGGAAAAATTTTTTGATGAAGGGTTTAGTTAATATCTTAATAGAAAATATTTTTATTCTCAAAATAACCATTAGTAGGTGTGCTACCGACGACTCTACTTACCGAGTCATTAAAACATCCATAATTTTGAAAATTATTGGTTATAAAAAAGTCCTATGATTGGTCTTATGACGACTTATTTTTGAATGTCAGAACTTCAAAAATATTAAAAAAAAAAATATGTTCTCAAATTTGCAATACTTCCTTAAATTAAGTGAAGGTAGTAATTGTCAAAAGATATGTGATTGGACAAAGTTAGAGGAAGCACAGACCGAAATGTAACAAGAGAAAGGTACTGCAAAATATCTCTCAGCCATTTAATTATAAAGCAAAATACGAAACAGTCTGGCGTTCCTAGGATACTACAACTAGACTGGGAGTTGGCGAGTCATTTAGCCCCTGGCGAAAAGCATGGTCTTTCTGATCGTTACTCTGCAATGTAGTCTAAGTCTATCATCCCCCTCTGGTTTCATCTTCGAGCGAAAGCACTCTTCTTGATCTTCTTCTTCTTCTTCTTTTGTGTACTCGTGTAAATAGTAGTAGTTTGCTTCCACCATCACATCTCTGGAGACTTTACCGTGGCTCGTTTCAGCAACCTTCATCTTCTTCCAGAGAGCCTCTTGTATAATTCCAGGTACGACAGAGGTGACTCTAATATTTAGCAAGCCAGGGCAGTTCTTTTTGCGAAACGCCACGCGGGACTCACCACGGGTGGAATGTAGAGCGTGAAGAAGGGAGAGGGTGTTCGATAAGCACGGGTGGATGGTGCGAGTGGAAGTCAAGTTAAGCTTTCATGAAGTCCGCTCACAGGAGCCTGGCAAGTGGTAAGGTGGTGAGGTTCATTTGTAATGCACAGACAACTGTGTGACGAGACTCCGTTACGGGACCCGGTAGACTTAGTAAGACCACAGGCGTGGTCACCTTTACATTCACCCGGTTCTGGTTTTATAACGTTGGTGCCAAAGACTATCCTTTCATTTTGCATAAGCTGTTTTATTATTTTTTAAAATAGCCTTTCCTGTGGTGATTTGTAGTATACACACGCACGGAAAGGTTTTACTGCTCGTGGTGTTATACTCTACCAGAGGGGAGGTGTTACGGTGATAGCATGCATAAAGTCTTCTTATAATTTGAATTGGTCTACATCATTGAGCATGAAAGGAAATAACTTTCCAGAAATCATCAAATTGATATTTATTTTGGGGTCAAAAATTATTCAAACGATTTGTAGCTAAGTTAGTTATGATTCTACTTGAAACTCATATTTTTTTTGGATACAATTAATCATTTAGGTTTAATTTTTACTTTTCATAGTAGATTTTTGAGGAAATCTTGAATGATAGAAATTTTCAATATCTTAAAGCTGATATTTTTCATGTACTGACTGCTAAGAAAATTTATAGAATTTAATGGTAAAACCATTGATACGCCTGATAAGCATATCAAAAATATTTTAAATCATATTAAAAACTATAAAAGAAATTTAAAAAATCTCGAAATTGAAATGTGGAATTTTTTCTAACTCTTCAAAGTTATAACAGAATTTTTTCCTTCTAAAGATACATATATCGATCAGAAATCTTGAAAATTTGACTTTAGAACCTTTTTTACGTAATTGTAAAAATGATAACTGGTGGAGTTTAGATTTAGTTAAAAACTGTCAGCAACGAATTAAATTATACAGCCGTAAATGTGTTAAAGCAAATAAAAAAGAAGTATAAATCAATGAATTATTAATTAAAATTTCGTATTTTGAGTATAAGCATACAAAAATTTTCACTTATGAATTGTATTATAAGTAAAAGATAAAAAATAAAAGCCAGAATCAATAATAGATTCGATGAAAAATCCTTTCATTCCATCCCAGAAGTTACGAAAGTGTAACGACAAGTGTATATTCCAGTGGACAGTGCATTAGAGACGGGTTTAATTACAGCACTGCAGAGTTGTTGCGAAAGTAACATCCAGGTCCAGGCAACGATGGTCACTTAACTGGTGTACATTTTGCAGAACAATACCGATAAATATATAGAGAAGCATAGAGGTAATGGAGATAAAAGTAAAGGGATAAGGATAAACAGCGGTTGTATTGATTCCCGAGATTGTCCGGTCGATGAGGAACAAGAAGAGAGAACAAGGGAACAGATATAGAAATATAAATAAAGGAGATCTGGTGAAAAGAGGTGTTGGCAGCTTTTCTACTTCCACTTGGTTTCCGAGACACGTTCATTGTCTCTTTCTCTTATTTTACCGAGCGTTCCTTCGTCATCGTCAACTATCGCACGTCCCACCGGCAGATCTGGTGGTTTAACGCGATGTACTCACCGCGTATTGACTCGGAATAAAAGTAGGGACAGAAAACTGCTGCTGGATAGAAGGAAGTGAAAATAAATAATAAAGGAATGAAATGTTTGGGAGAACAAGGATAAAGGATAAAGGATGAAGAACCGAGGATAAATGATAAGTTGAGTTGGGTAGTTTCTTTTGAGAGCGCAAACATCTTATAAAGGAGCATCGATGAAATAAATCGCTGGGAACGATGTAACAGAAAAGTTATGACTTTCGATTCGGAGCAGAGGGACAAGACGCATTCTATGAATAATGGATCCAACTGGCTCATTATTCAGGTCAAAGGTCAAGGGCAGTTTTATACGTTGAACACATGCTAGGAGATTCGGCAAAAATGAGAGTTGATACTCTTCTTGCTTTTTACGAATAGTACTGTTTTTTCTCTCTTTTGTCGATCGGCAGGTCAACAAGAAGCAAAACAAGTTGCCGTATGCAAGAAGAAGGGAAAAAGACAAGGATTGGATGATCAAGAAGAAGAGAGGACTAGGAGGAGGAGGAGGAGGAGAAATAAGGTACAACAGCGAGGGATCGTCCTGTCGGCGACGTCGAGGCTCGTAAATATCGACTCGTCGGTTGATGCTAATCTCAATTCAGATATGCGATCGTGTTCTCTCATCCTTGGTCACTAGTCCACGGACAACCTCAATATACATACATCCATAAATGTATGGCCTGTAATGGTAATGGTAGTTAGATTTAAAATAGCATCAAATGCACCGTCACGAATTTCCAATCCATCACCGGACATGATTCCCCGACAAATATATCTCAGGGTGGCACATCAACTTCGTTTCGGATTTGGATGAGGAAGAGGTTGAGGACATCCGGAAAACAGTAGATGTAGCTGCTTGGTATAATTAAGGGAAGGCAAGGCAAGGCTGGGAAAGTGTGGAACTGGAGAACGGGAAGAAGAAGCGGAGGTGGAGTGTCCTAGATCACCGGACGTCTACCAGCGAAGCTGTGAGTGCAGATAAGGACCGGGACGGCGACGGCCAAGATGGACGGCCGACCGGTCTCAGCACAACGTTCCAGCTATATACATTCCCAGCCAGTGCCTTCAGAGAGAAAGAGAGGGAGAGTTTCCTGGGGATCCTTATTTATACGCCGTCGACCAGACTAACGCCCATTGTCCCATTTCATTCTCGGTAATCTGCCGGACGCAAATCTAAGGCTTGATCCTGCGGGCTACCATCGAAATCTATGATACCTCTTATTTACCCGCGCAAATCATACACCCACCGTCTCGATTCTTACCTCCACAGCCTTCATTCGGTATCTGATAAAACTAATACTGATACTGATACTTCTGATGGTGGTGGTGGTGGTGTTGGTGTTGCTCGAGCAAAACTGCGCTTTTCCAGTAGTTTATTCCTTTAAACTCGGACAGATAAAGGGAGCTGGGGTGGGTTCGGACATTTGGAGGATGATGGCCGTGGGTCAAATATTAACGTCGAGCCCGATAATTGCGAAGTAGATGGTAGGAAGGGTGCTGGAGCAGAGTGAGTGTAGGGTTCGATGGGTGAAACGATCCGCCGCGATACCATCTCGCCCTCTCCATAAATATGTCCCAGTGAAGCTTAACCCCCTTCTATCTACAGTGAGCCACCAAGTACCGACAGTAGGGGAGGCATTAATGTCAAACTGAGATGAGAGTTATAGCTCCCCCGTCAATTCACAATGAATTCAACGTTTTCGGCAGAGAATCGATACCTTTCGATGAGGACGCCTCGTCCAATCACCGTTCGCCTTTTCTCCTCCACACACATACATATATATAGTTTTTTTTTCCGATTATATTTACTCACGGCAATATTTTCTTTTCGCACCCCCATGCTCGCTATTACGTGGATAAGAATTATTATTGCCAAGCAACCTTGGTGGATGCTTTCCAGATAACCAGCAGATAGAGGAAGACAGTTCTAGTTTTCGTTCTGGTTGAAATGAAAAAATGTAGGAATGAAGAGCGAACATACATAGATACAAATGACGCAATCGGTATGCAACGTATTCATGCATATTTCAAAAGGGTGCGGGGGGAGCTCACCGCTAAGAAGGGTTTATGACAGGGGTTGATCCAACGAATCCCCATCAAACCACACCACAGCACACCAGTCCGAATATATCGAGCTGCGAAACGACCAGGCGGTTATTCCAGGGGATGAACGAGGGATTGGAAGGAAGGAGGAGAACCTGAATAAGGAGAATGAGAAGGAGAAGAGAGGAGAAGAGACAAAGGGGTTGTATAAGAGAGTGAACCAGCCGCCTCTTAACTCCAGCAAACTCATTACAATAAATCAAGCTTTGTTCTTCAACCTGGCGAGGCCACGTTTAATTCAACGGGTATTTCTAACCCTTATACTATCGCTTGCTATCGTCTTAGCCTCTCATGCGATCAGAACTCCCGGGAAGACGAAAGGCAAACGAAACCCAAACTTCCGCTGTTTGCTCATCCACTGAAATAATATACGATCTGTTTTATTATCAATTGTGAATTTACATCCGTAAATTCAAGGCGATATGTTACTGTATTTTGAGTGTCAATTAATTAATTGATAAATCGTTAATCAGTGAGTATGGGAACAAGAGTTAGTTGAGAGAGAAAAGACTCGGTGGTTGGATTTCATTGGAGTAGTACGAAAGCTTAACAGGCAGACACTCCCGGTAAATTCCGCGGAAGTCCACGTGCTATTCGCGTCGACATTGACTAATGATGCCGTGAAGGGGTGCCTACGGTCGGCAGGCGCCAGTGGGGAGTACACAGCCAGACAACCGAGTCCTGGAACTGAAAATTCACCCAAGTTCACGCGACCTGTTGCACCCCCTAGTTCAACGTTTAACCTATAACCTGCTCGCCAAACATACCGTTAACCTCGTCTTATCGCGTTATCGAAAATTCTCCCTCACCACGATACCTTTTTATTTTTTTTTGCCGGCATTCTTTCGGTCTCGCCGCTCGGTCCCTGCTTTTTTAGCTGGGGAGGTGTTACGAGTTTGTTGCATGTCTCAGAGCTAACTCTAAGTACTGATCGATAAAATTTATAAATATCAATCGCACATGAATTTATGTAGCTATTTGTCACTCTAAAGGATTGTGGGCAATTATTTTTAGCAGTTATTGGTTGTAAATTTATAACTAATTTATGGGACACTCCGAAGATTTCCATTTGTAATTTTTATTTTAATTAGTTAGTGTAGCGCCAGCTTGTATTGCTAGGACGTGATTGGACCGAAATAACAAGACAGTTGGGATTCTTGGGACAAGCTCCGTAAATTACTTATTGTGTTTTTGATAATGCAGAACAGAAAGCTTTTGCAATCTCTTTAAGGGGGTTCGTTTAGAAATTTCAAAGAATCGAATTTTCTTCTTATTTTGAAAATTTGATTTATTGAGTATACTAGCAAGAAAATAATCTTACATATTGGAGGTGTCAAAGCTCTAGTTACTTTTTGTACTAAAATTTTAAATAAGATTTTATCAAAACTGCATTTTTAAAAAGTGTTTGCACTGAAACTTTAAAAGATATTGATTCAATAAGCTTAATTTTTATAAGACTATTCTCTGCATTATTATCGAATGAATGGGCTAAAAATTTTAAACATTCTGTGCAAATGAAACATTTTTTTAGGTTGATAAAGTGTCAAATAAAAAGTAAAAAATTTGAAAATTTTTTCAATGAGCTCATTTGTTTTTCTATATTCAATCTTTTCTATAATTTTGAAAATTTATCCTTCCCTTGCATGAGTCAAAAATATGAATAAATTTTTCTTTTGTTCTATCTTAAAGAGGAACTGTACAAAATTACTTTTCTTACAATATTCTTCAATTTTTGAATACAAGTACTTTTAGAAAAAAAAGAAAAATTTTTTTGAACCTTTTAAGGTTCAAAGAAAATCATTTAAAAATTTCAAAATTGTACAATTATTTTATCGTCGATAAAAACATAAAAAATGATTCATTACGAGCTTAATTCATAAAATTTCAGGATTATGTAAGAAAAAATGTTTCGACTTGTATCCTGCATACTGATTTCTTACGACGTTATTTCGTTCAATTTTAACCGCGTCCATAAAATCGATTAGTTATTGTTATTAATATTAATTTAAACTAGTGACAGGGTAGACAGAATAGCTGTCACTCCAAAATCGGTCGCTCCGGATGTGGCTTTATAAAAATAATTTTGAATGGTACATTAGAGTGTCGTCTGATATTAATCATTCAAATCTGACCTGGTATTTAATCTCAAAAATAAAGTGACGTTAAATAATAATCGTCATAATAATAACGATTATTGTGACTATTTTGACAACGTTGGAGTTTTTAAAATCCATTGACACTTTTATTATTAAAGACAGAGAAGTCGTTTTGACGAGAGGAAAACGAGAGAGAATCTGGCGATGTCAGCTCAAGCGGAAGTAATAATTAGGTCGTGAGTAATTGGACAGCGATGAAAATAGCTTTAGACTGCAACGAGATTTCAGTTTTACTCTTTCCTCGACGGTGTTCAACACTGCTCAGCCAATTGCCCGAATAAATCTTTAACGACGAGAGATGGATGGCCAATAAGGAGAGGCAACTATTGGGCGTGTTACTTTGACAATTTCGCGTTAGTTTAAAATATTATCAAGGACAATGAAAAAATCGTATCAGTTTGTTATCTTCGCCGATGTTTCAATTAGTGAGACTATAATGATGATGATGATGATGATAACTAATGATCCGAATTAGGATTTCTAGATGATCAAGAAAATTTATTATTTTAAAAAAATTCCAGCACTTTCCAACAAAAAACAAATACTTGTTGTTAATTTCATGGTCCAAGTCAAATTCGTCCAATAACTTTGTTGTATAAATATAAAGTGCAAAACAAGACAGTCTTTTTTTTCGGCCACTGAAGAAAAAAAAACTTTTGCTCATAAAAAGTTTATTTTCAGTCTTAATTTCCGTTTTGTTATCATCTCACTTTTGTTTCGATTATAATCTTGATGACAGTTCCAAATTTTATTGTATTTATTTTTTATATCTTTGTCTTATTTAAATAACGACAATATAGTCTTGTTAACATTCCTCTTTAAATTATTGTTCGATGAAAAAATAATTTTCTTATTTTCATGATTTTATTTTTAAAAAAATTGTAAACTAATGTTACTAAAAAATTGTTAATTAGAAAGAAATATTTCTAGTCTTATTTTAAAAGTTACTTAAATTACTCGAATCCCTCGAGTTATGAAAAATTTCACGTACAGAAGCCAATAAATGAACAATTGCAATTATAAAAGATTGACAATTAATGCATTTTTTTTCGAGTTATCGTATAATTGGGTTTTAGACATTATATTTTTTGAACGTTCTGATGCTTTTTTTGTTTCTGATTTATCTAACGATTTGTGTACGTTAATTTTTTTTAATTTAGAAATGTATCCTACAATTTAATTTTCAATTTCATATTTATCATTGTTAATTATTGTTTATTGATACAAAAGAAAAATAAGTGTATTAATGAATATTAAATTAGCTACACACTGAATTTAACTAAACGAACAATATTAAATGAGGTTAAATTGACAGAAATATAATGTTAAATTATTTGCAATAAAATGACTCAAAATCTGGACAATCGTCACTTGATGGTGAAAGAGTTCACTTTCAAAGGTTAACTAACTATAACAGAAAAATTATTAGTTACATCTAGTACTCTCAGTACTCAGTATACTCCCACTACTTCATTGAGGGTCAAGGGGTAGTGGAAACATTAACAGGTATACTGAATACACACAAAAAATAAATTTCTTGCGCCAAGAAAATTTTAAGGAAAACAAAAATTATTTTTGAGCAAGAAGAAATTTTCTTGGCTCAAGAAATTTATCTTGTCTCAAGAAACTTTGATTTCATTCAAGAAATTTTCAATTTTCCTTGATATTTTCTTGAGCCAAGAAAATTCACACTCCAGTCAAGAATTTTTTTTTTCAGTGTACAGGACTTTACAGTGAACTGTATACTATGCAACCATGTATACATATTCAGGTATACTAAATACAGTGACGTTATCCTGTATAACTTTTCTCTAAAATAAATCTAAATATTAATTCTAATGGTAATAGTTTGTCATGCGATATATTTAGCACATTATAAAAATCTTTGACGTTATTATAAAATTATCATTGTGTCTTACTGATGCTAAAAAACTGCTTTCAATATCAATAAAAACTCATCATGCAGCTTAACGTAAGCTCATTTAGACTTACTACGAAAGTTAAGCTCAGTAACCAGTTAATCAAGTGCATTGCAGTAGACATTACCGAGTAGCGAGTAAGTAAGTAAGTAATAAGTATCGAATTGATGAGGCGAGAAGTGTAGTGATTTTCGATTGGTTGCGTGACTATCCATGCCGGAAGGCTTCGTTGATACGCTGTAATTGCTTAGTGTCTGGTCTCTGCGTCGCAAGGAGTAAGTCGTCGACGCCAACATGTAGCTGTAAGACGACATAGATGAGAAGGAGGATGAAAATGAGGACGAGGAGAGGTCTACTCGCGCTCCACTCGGGTTGAATCACGCGTCATCACTTTAATCACTCGAGCAGCGACGCGTCTCTAGTTATAGTAAACATACATCGATGTATATATATTTATCTTAGTAAGCCGCTGGTGGTGTAAGCGAGTGAGTAGTAGTGGTAGTCATATTACCTATACGTACACTGTTAACGGGCTGCCATTCTCGATAAGCGTGCTGCAAGAACGACACTGATCTTGGGCGACGTATAGGCAACGCTGCTCGTAAAGTGTTTAGTTGAGGGGAAGCAACTTGATGTGGATCGTGCGACAAAGATCACCCGGTACTGGAGATATCCCTGCAGGTTAGAGAGAAGGAGATCCAAAACGAGAAAGCACGCTCCAAGGGATGGAGTGTCGAGGATAGAAGATCCAGTTTAACTACACGAGCTCTGACGGTAATAATTGAGTGCCGCTCTGTCTAGTTAGCGCCTCCGCTATACTCGTCACATTATCGACTAAATGACACCGATGCGTGACAAATCTATCCCAACATCGACGATTATCCTGCCAAAGGTTTCACTTGAGCTTTTATTTTAGGTACTTGTGGAAGAGTTGAGTTTTTGGTGATATTTTTTAGGTACTTGTTTAATTATTTAAAGTTATGTTAATAATAAGCCAAGCCAATCCAAATCTCAAGGAGTCATAAGATTTTATTCATCACAACGTTTTGGTTATAATAAGATGTTATCTTCAGGTGAAAAATTGAAAAAAATTTAAGGCACCGGCAGTTATTAAGGCCTAGCTAAGAGAGATTTTCAAAAAAAACGAGTATATTGCATTTAATTATTGTAATGTATTATTAATTTTTAAATTAATACATTAGCCACAAAATATAATGAAGTAATGGTAATTTTCACCGTAAACAAACACAAAATTAAATTTTTTCAAAAACCTTACGAATAGGCCTTATTTTACTACGGTAGGGTAATAAGGCCTGCGGGTTATACATACTGGAAATAGTTATGATATACTTGATAAAATTGGTATTAAAGATCAATCATCACTTAAATTGAACAACAATACTTTTTAAGATGTTGATAAAAATTAAAACAATGATTTTAAATTATTAAATATAAAATTATAAAAAATGTTTACTATTTATTCAAATTGTTTTTTAGGAATTCTTCTGCGCTACTTTAGCATATGACGGATGATGAAATATAGAAAACAAGAAACGTTGAATCGGGACTCGATGAACTTGTACCGTCATTTCTGTACTACATGCTTCTACTAGAGAAGTACCTTATAAATAGAAAAGATTTTTTTTCTAAATAATATTAATGATAATAGCAATAGCTATTAATATATAAATTGAACGTAACGTCCAGAAATCAAGTATTCCAACATTTAACATCTCTGTCTATTCAAAAATATTTCCCATAAGAAACAGTAATCAATAAAAAGCCCCAACAAAAGTTATAAATCCTACACAATGTAAGGATCCACCATCACATTGAAATAACTGAGTGTAATTATGATAATGAATAATGTATGGCTCTCAATAAATACCAATAGGACTAACTATAATGAAAAGCAGTAAAGTAAAGAGGAAAGTAAGAATAAGAATAAGAATAAGAAAAAGTGAGTTAATACCAAAGGGGTCAGACAATTGAGGCGATGGCGATGGCGAAAGAGAAGCCTCCACTCTTAAGTTGAAATTTCACGCGCCATTGTTCGATAAGAGTTGAAGGCATTTAGGAGGTAAGTATACAAACGGTTCTCGAGAATAAGCACGGGGAAGTGAGTTACGGTTGTAGATACGGGCGAATGTCGGCGAGCCGTACCAGGGGAGGGTTAAAGCCTGTCCTCTATCCTCCTCTTCGGGACCCACTGGAGGTTTCGAGGTACCCTCTACAGTCAATAGTCTATACCCCATAGCCTACAGGATCTTATTCTCTTATTCTCTTCTTCACTCTCCTCAACTTTTCTTAAGAGACTACTTGCTCAACTGGAGGGTTCTCTGGCTCTCCCTGATACTTTAATTCCCGGAAAAGGAGGATGACTTCGATTTGCTAAGAGAGTAAACGAAATTAATTGCGTCCTCCTTCGTGTCCTTTCTAGCACAGATACAGATATATAAATAAATAACAAAGCGAGTTTTAAATTCAATGGCTCAGATCCGGACGTGACGATTCTTCGACAAAACTAAAGATTTCTGTTCTGTTCTGTTCTGTTCTGTTCTGTTCATTTCTGTTCAACCTACTAAACAATAAAACGGTGAACTCGTCAGAAATAACGGCTCAAGACAAATAAATCTGTTTTGGGATCTCTGAAAAATGAAATAACAATGAGCACGTCGAGGTTGAGGTTACGGCTGAGTTTTAATCTAGAAAGAAGGGCGAGAGAGATAGGGAGAGGGTAAAAGAAGAGACTTTTAAATAAAATAAAATAAAATAAAATAAAAATAAAAATTGTATAAGTAAAAGAAGATGAAGTGGAGTAGGTGGCAGCGGTGAAGAAGAACAAGAAGAAGAAGAAGAAGAAGAAGAAGAAGAAGAAGAAGAAGAAGAAGAAGAAGAAGAAGAAGAAGAAGAAGAAGAAGAAGAAGAAAGAGATGGGACCCGCATTCTCGGAGATTATCGTGCTCGCCATCAGCGTATCACGGCGTCACAGGACAAGATTTATATGTAGAGTTTATTGTCGCTGAGTCCGCCCTACTGCGTTTTATGGATGTTTTTCGAAGGAACGCTGCCACCCGGTTGATCTATCGCGACACCCCTCTCCCCTTCCTCCTCCGCTTACTACTACCAACTGTTCTCGATCTCGCTACTCTTCCTTCCCTTCAGAGGAGCCTCACCCCACGCTCTTTAATGCCTGGTACCTATATCGCACTGCCGGCCGGGTGAGCTACTGTTAAAAGTCTAAGGGTGAGGATTCCTAATTAACGGAGACGCGGATGACTCTTCCTGTCCTGTCCTGTCCTCTGTCCCTCCACGCACAGACTCTGATTTATACTTTCAAATCCTTGGACCTATTGCATTTACATTTTTCTGGGGTTCATGATTCTGAATCTACTCGGTTGTGTTTTTGGTAATTAATTATGAGAGTGGTTTTAGTGCATAATTGATAATTCTTGGCATTAGTTATTTGATGATTGTCAGGATGAAATTTTCAGAGAAGAAAGAATCAATAAACTATTGAAGATTAGCATTAATTATTAAATTTTAATTTATTAATGGATATCAATTGAATTACTTAAGGAATGCTTGGAATTTCATGTTAATATTGCATAAAATCCCAACACATATTGCAAATAGCTTTATGCTAGGTCACTTTTACTTCTTTTTATTATAAACTTAGAGATATTTTCGAATTAATAATTATAAAAAAAAGTAAGAACAGAATTTTACGGAAGAAAAAATTACTATAAATGTAAGTTTTAAAAAAAAAAAAATTTATTTGTTAAATACAATCAAAAAGTGATCAAATGTTAGCTCGATTTAGTATCATCCCTACTTTGATTTCCTTTATAAAATTTATTCCTCAAGAGTAGAATTTGCACTTCTATTCATACCTTTACAAGCAGTCATTGTACTTGTCATTCAAAGTAAGTATTGTTTGTTATAACCGAATATATCGTTGAAAGTCACTCTGATATCTTATTACTGATTTGCTTTATTGATGTTTCTATAAGAAGTCCGAAAGATGGTGATAGTGTATCAACAGAAGTATGCTTGAAAATCACCCTTCTTTAGATAAATATACAAAAATCATCTTTTTTGTACTATATTATATTTTTATCATTAAAATTTCAATTACATAAGATTAAAAACTGATAAAAGTCATCATGATTTGACAGTAATTTGTGTTATAGATCAGAGATAAAAATAGAATTTTAATTCTTTATCACATTCTTCAATTCTTCATATTTATCTTTAATGTTTATTCTAACAATTGACGTAATAATTATATAAAAAATTGGAATGAGTTTTTTTTTTAATTTACCAAACTTTCATTATACTTTGTGTTCTTATGTTAAGAAATTGACAAATTTGAATGAAGAGAAAAATTCTCAAACCAAGAAAATAATTTTGAAGAGTTTTACTGTCTTGGATCAAGATGGAAAATTCTTGAATTTTGAATTTTGAATTGAAAAATTTCTTAGTTTAAAAATTTTTTAACTCAAATCAAGAAAATAAAATCCTTCAAAATTATTTACTTGATTTAAGTAATTTTTTTTTTCTGTGTATTAAAAATTAAAAGTCTGCCCCGGCTTCACTCGGGTATTTAACAAAAATTGGAGTTTTAGTAAGGATCTCTGATTTTTTTGAAAATATAATATATCCTATGTCACCCGGGGATAGTGTAGCTTTCCAACAGTGAAAGAATTTTTCTCTTTATGATATCAGTATCGATAAAAAAAAAATAATAAAAATAAACTAAAAATTTTAATTTAAAAATAAGCTGATTTGTTTTTTGTTATTTTGTAGCATTTGTCCTGACGGTTATTGTTTCATACGAGGATTTAAATTCACTCATGAGGAGACTATTTTTTGTGGCAGCCTTGGGAATGTGCGAACGCGATAGGGGAACGCTCGAGGCTGGGAGAATGCACGTAAACACACGTGAATCGAGGAAGATACATGGTGGCAGTATGTTACACGTGTTACCGGCCGCCACGTACGGGTTACGTCCGGCAGTCAATCGCTCTAATACTCGTGTGCCACCCTGGGCAACGTGTGGCGGCATTGTACTGTGCTGTACTATACTACACACTTTGCTACAGAATAGCGGATAGCGAATAGTGAATAGTGTATGGTCTAGTCTGTAGTCTATAGTGAGTAGTGAGTAGGGTGCACCAAGCTTGCCTGCATCAGTGTGTCGTTTGTGTATATGCGTTGCGGTTCGGTCCAGTACATCACCGAGTGATTACCTCCACCTCGTGTCTCGTTTACTCCCGTATCTACCTTCGGTCTCCCCTTTAACGTACACTTACCGTCAACACAACTTGGCTGCCTATTCGCTCCCTTGTTTAACCAAGCAATTTGTCATCTCTTGACTGTCAATTAAATCATTATTACGACAGCTCTTTATTCACGATCTCCAATATCAATTTATTTGTTCACACATTTCATTTGTGTCAAGAAAGTTTAAAATTCTTGATAAATTCTTTGAAAATATTCATGGTTTGCTAAGATTAATTACTCTAAAAATAATAAACAAATTTTATGTTAATTTTATAACTATGCAATGTTTACTAGGGACGTTTAATCAACTGGAATTCAAAAAATTAATTTTTTTTAATTGATCTCAAATCAGCCATTTTTCACTTTTTTACACCCTAAAGTTTGGTCATAAGTTCACGAAATAAAATGAGAAATAAAAAAATCGAATTTGTCTTCCAATTTTTTTTTTCTTTCTTTGAAAATTCTTTGATGTTCACCACTTTCAATTTTTTGTTTCTTCTCAATTTTTTAAACTCTGAGATCCTTTTCGTACTCAATAAAAAAAATTTGGTGAGGAATGCCCCTCATACAGTAATAGAGAATTCATATTTTTTTTTTTTTCTAATTGATTAATTCAAACGTTTTATTGACAACAATTAAAAATTTGAATCATTTGGATTATACTTAATGCTAAATACAAAATTTTAAAGATTAAATTTTCGAAGAAAAAAAAATATTTGATAGTCAAAAAAATGTTCTTTTTATTTTTGACATTTTTTTCAATTTTTTCATTAGTATTTTATTTACGTCAATAAATATGATCCATAACAACATATCAGTATAAAAATATAGATACCAAGATAATTCTTGATTCTTTTATAGGATAATTTTTCCGAATAAATTCAAGCCATGAAACATAACTCAAGATTAGTGATGGTACTTGCAAAAGCATTAAAACTTTTTTCTGTCAAGATGACATCGGAATGAATAACCAGCCGTGAGCTCCTCCTCCTGCGGCGGACCAGTCCAGTATATCCTTCTCTTAACAATAAACATAAACACATGCATATGTATAGGCGGATAGTTATAGTTGCAGTATTCTCCAAGCATTTCCTTGTAGACGGCTAACCATACGTACATCACCGTGCACGTCTAAGTTGCCCCGCCTTGAGTTATGCTCG
This sequence comes from Cotesia vestalis, assembly GCA_000956155.1. Classification (NCBI taxonomy): domain Eukaryota; kingdom Metazoa; phylum Arthropoda; class Insecta; order Hymenoptera; family Braconidae; genus Cotesia; species Cotesia vestalis. Next base: position 123,386 of record JZSA01006502.1, on the reverse strand, counting down.
ACAATTATACCCTTATACCTCTCTGGGCAAGTTACAACCAAGGTTCTAAGGGTGGTGGGTGTTATTACCATCTAACACTCCCTTCTTAGGACTGCGGTGCTCAGCTAATGAGTTTATTGTTATTGCTTTTTACCAAGACCATCACCATCATCATCAAATCATCATCATCATCATCATCATCATCATCATCATCACTCTGTGCATCGATCGTTTAACTGGACACTAACTAAGGACTGAGGGCTTGCACAGACAGAGAAGGACACTAGACTGGTGATCATCGGGAACGAAGCCAAAACAACGCGTGTGACAATCACCGAAGCGTGTTCTGCGGCTCAGCTCTTTAAAAATCCCTGAATTATGATAATGGGCTTAGCATAATGCGATCCAATGAGGCAATCAAGGCTCGTAAGGGTGGGTGCATCCTCATGGTTGACGATATCGACGGTCAACCGGATATTGGGATGTTGGACATTGCGGGTCGCCCTACACCCGTTCCCACACGAGTTACGCGTATGTTTCGACAGTATTAGTGTTACTGCGATCGTATGCCAAGCGCCGGCCCGGATAGAATGACCGCATCCCAGGGATCTATCTGTTCGAACGCTCCAGAGAGTGCGTACTGTTCTAGCTAGGTAGAATTGCCACCGGCCATCAGCCACCACCCGGCAGCTATTGCTCTAGGAATCCAGACCGTTTTCATCAATCAGCACCGCTAAATGCCTCCACGGATCGCTGCCGATCCCACTCTGGATTCCGCTACATCCTACACGCTGTTTTACAGCTCACGTCTGGACATATACTGTCCGTATCCACATCCTATGGGAATTTATGCTCGTCTCCTAATCCTCATTCTCGGACGACTTATTCACCCAAGACTTTACATCATTCAATGACTCTTTATCCTAGTATTAGTTTTATGGATTCCATTGCTTGGAATTAATTTTCTTTAGGGGATGATAGGCTCTGTATTTGGGAAGGGTAAAATTTTATCAAAAATGATGATTATGTAATTTATTCGGCAGGGTTCAACTACTACGTAGAAATAAGTATCCTTCAATAATTTGGAATTGAAAAAATTACTATTTTATACTTTTTCTATTTATTGCTACATTTTTTGTTGATTGTTAAAAAATTTGAATTTTTTTTTTCAATTTTATCTGGATAACTAGAATTTTTCAATATTTATTTTTTTTGTCAGAGATAATGATTGAATATGACTCAAATGAATTTAAAATTTCTAAAAGTTAGCCTATAATTAAAGAGTACTTTAGACGTTTAGAAAATTTCATCTCAGATTCACATAAGTGGAAGGTAAATATTTATTTTTCAAAAAAAAATATTAATTTTTCAATGAGCATAAAGAGAATTGAACATTTAAGGTGTAGCATGGTAATAAATCTTATCAATTTCGCATACTTAGATAAATTGAGGACATATACTTTTGATTGTTGTAATCCAAATGATTGATGAAGAAATAATACTTTTATTATCCATCTTAAACATAATTATTTAATCATGTAAAAGTGAGCCTTATTATCTGACCATAATCAAATCAGGCACTCAGTAATTTATTTTGTGTAATCTAAAAGTAACCATTTTTTGTTCATCTTTAAACGAAAATAATATACGAAAGGACCAAATATCTGAAAATGAAAATTGATAGTTTTTCCTTAAAATAATCTCATAAATATATCAAACGTGTGTGGTGTGTAATTAGGATGTATATTAATCTCTAACCAGAGGATTAGGCAATATTGTATTATTATATTAGATATAGAGTGTATAGTATGTTGATTTGAATGTATAGTGTAGCTGGTAGGCACAGTGGTTGATGGGACAGCCCGGCATGCAGAGTAGTTATGGTACCAGGAGGATGTTAATGACCATAAACAAGCAATCACTGTAATCCGCCATGAGTCACTCCAGCTGTCCCGGCAGCAACATAGATACGTCCTGCCATATGCCCAGTCTAACCGGCTTGCCGTGAATATCTCCTCAGCGACTGGATATATTCACACACCTATATACTCTGGTAATGTGTTTGCTTCACACACAGAACACATCTTCCCTATCTAACCAAACAGGGCATGTAATCATAGTTGACCATCGTTGTACTTGTGCTCATCATTGTCCTCATCATCATCATCATCATCATCATCATCATCATCATCATCATTATAATATAATGATGATAACATCATTGACGAAAGCACTTTGGAGGCAGTTAGCAAAATAAATAAATAGAAGCGCCTCGTTGCATATAAGGTACCTCGGAAATAGACAAGCCACGGGAATGGCAAGTGAAGGGGAGGGCCGCCATCTCGAAGAAAATTAACACAAATAAATAATGTGAAAAGGCCGCGAAAAGTTGGCGATGACGGCGGATGTTATTGGCAGGGAGGCCATTCGTCGCGATGATGGATGCTTGACAGGCTCCTCGTTCGCTCGCCGGCTCGCCAAGCAGTTATAATAAGTAATGGGCTCACTTCCGCCGCCATCTTACTGCCTCAATGCCTGGCGTTTACTTCAACACAAGCGAGACGGAGAAAAATGAGAGACGCGACTACTCTTCGCCTACTTGCTGGTGCTGGTTCTGGTACTTTCAACGACCACCGTTTCTCTCTTTATCTTATTCTTTTGAGCAGCTTCAGCCTCTGTCTCGGTCTTGCTAGCTTGCCTTCGTAATAACTACAAATCTGTCATACATTAATTCTCAGACTGGCGTAAATTTGGTCGTACACGCGGAGAAAGAAAAAGTTATCACGACTGTCGGTGTGAGGGGCGGCTTTGTAAGGGAGCGCTGCCACGAGAAAAGAAAAGAATTAGTACAAAGAATGAAAGCTACTACATACTACTCACAGATTTATGCGGAAATGTGTGAGTGTGTGTTTGTGAGTATAAAAACTAGTGGCAGTGGCTGCACAACATATGAGTGCATACCGCGGGTAACTGCGTATAGTGGAGAGAGAGGGAGGGCGTAAAATTTTTTACCTCGTTCAGCGCACTCGAATTTAACGATTAAATTCAGATTTAATAGAGTTATTATTTTTACTAAATTTCCAGAGATAAAATTCGAATGGGTGGTTTTGCATAAATTTCAATACAATAATTCTTGTGAACCTTTTCCGGACGTGGCGCCGTCGATCGCACGATGCACAACAGTTATTTGCAAGTGTTGCGAATTTATATGCAGCAGATACGAGAGGGGTAGATACTCATCCCCCGAGTCAATGCTGTTCCGTTGTTTATCGAGGCTGTATGCCGTCCCACTTTTCTCTCCCTCGACTCTGGTGGTACTACTACTGCCTCCTCATCCTCCGGCCCCTTCTACATCACACTCTACACCAATATTATCGTAACCTTTTTTTCCTTATTTTTTTATCCAACTTGTTTGCTATAAAAGTATTTTTATGTGTCGCACTCGGAAAATAAAGACCGAATAATTTGTGTTTAATGAAATTCTAAGAAAAAAAGTTATCTCTATGGGAAAAAAGTTCTCTTCATATATTCTACGTTGTAATGTAAAAAAGCTGAGTAAATAAGACGCGTGCTCAGAACCCGAGGGAGATTCACTGAAGAATCGTCGCACCATGAGGACTGACAAATTGTCATCCGAAAGCTCCTGGAGCTATTCCTCCGAATCATTTACTGGCGGAGCTCACGCGAGCTAAATCGATGATCCCTCAGCAGTCAGCGAGGTTGTAAGTACTAAATATATCTCACCAAGACGAATCAAATGACTTTCAAATGGCATTTCGGTCTCTTATTCAGGTGACGTCGATCGATTACTCGGTCTCAATTATTCCTGTGAAATTAACGTCACTTCCGATAAGCGAGATCGTTTGTCACGATTAATCGTCCAAATGCATTATCACCGCATTATTCTAATTCAATCTTTGAGGGAAATAGAAGACGAATTTAATCTAGTGGTTTATTCAGCTCACATCCAATCTGTTTATTTGAAAAATAAACTTTTAATTCAACTTTATTATTTTTTATTCTATTTAATTTAACCGATATGCGTTAAGTGATTTACACCGTCATCATTGAAAGACATAGTAAACGACTTCTCCTAATCTTCGTCTTCATTCTCACCCTTACTCTTACTTTGGGAGGCGGTGAGTTAGAGCCAACCCGACCCAAGCCAAGGAGAAACGAAAAAGCTGGCTGTTGGCTGTGCGAGAGACATTATCCAGCACACCAGATGATGGCAGACGTGAGCTTGTTCAGAACTCTGGTTGAGATACAGCCTCAGCATGCTGTTATTTATCCGTCGAAATAACAACGAAAATTCAGCAGTTTAAGCGTACCTAAGGTAATTTCCCGAGTTTAGAATCCAATTCGGCCATTGGGTGGTGATAGTGAATGGTCAATGGTGATGGTCTGATGGTGAATTGTGAATGGTGAGTGGAGGTGAACGCCAGAACAAGAACAAGAAGGATCCTTTGGTGGTGAGCGAGTGAGGAATGTTAATTAAATCTGTTAGCTCTTGGATCTCGCGCTCGGACTAATTAGTCTTTTACAATGCCACTGTGAACGGTTAACTGGAGAGAAGCCGTGAACGGTGATGGCAGACGAAGATCACTTCACTCGGGTACCTCCGATTTCATTCAAAGGAAACGGACGTCAAACGTTCGCACGCTCACCGTCCAAAGAAGAATGCCAATTTGTTGAAAGCTCTTACGAGTGCTGAAAGACTGAAGCGTACTCTGGTTATAACTTTTCAACTTCTCGCTGTGAAAATCAATGATTTTTACCAAATTGGGAATTGATTAGTTTTACCTTGGTTTTCAAAAATCGAGTTCTCGTCAGATCTCCATGTTTTGTGGTCGTAGAAAGCTAATTTGACTATTCCAACGAGGATGTTACTATGCCTGTATTCGTGTGTGCATGTGAATGTATGTAACCCTCTTGTAACTCTCGAATGAATTAATCCATTTAAACGACTTTGACGGTGTTCAAAAGAAATTCAACAAAATTAGATTTTCTATATAATTTAAACCGATTCAGATCAATAGATTTTGAGAAATTAAAAAAATAAAATTTTCAAAAAAATTGTTTTTTTGATTAACTTTTAAACAGATGTAGCGATCAATTCCAAAATCTAGTCATCTCTTAAGCTCGAAAAACGTCGATTGTTGCAAACCGCATTGACTAAAATAGTGTTTTTGTACATAACTTTTAAATTGTACGTCAAATTGTTTGGTAGGTAATCAAAAGATATTGTAATTAAAATTTTTCATAAAAGTATCAACAACCTTGAAACTCCTTGAGGATATATCTATTCCGAAGTTTTGAGTTTTTCAAGCTTAAAAAAGTATAAGAGTTGTGTTTTTGAGTTCGAAGAGCTTAAAATTTCAGAATCGATCATTTCTCAAGCGTTTTCAACTCGTGTATAGCGAGAAGTTCCAGGGACGGCCTGCAGAGTCAACTGTTTTTTATATTTTTTTTTAGTTGTAATAGTTCAGTGGTAGGTGACAGCTTCGAGATAGCGCACGGAATTTATTTTAATATCCACTCAAATTCGATCCTCTCATTATTAATTTCATCAGGTTCACTGATCCGTGTAATTTCGGCGAGTGGGAAATAATTGTATCGTCGACTGATCTGTGAAGTAGCTTCGAGAAAAAGAAAGAATGAATGAGTTAAAAAACAGGGTGGAAATAAAATAAAGAAGAATATAGAGAGATAGGATTGAAGCGGGAACCTCATCTAAAGTTACAAATCGCAATTCCTAGATTCTTACATAGCTGGGGTTACCATTTTGCTGTAAAGTTATGTTATAGCACTAAGTAAACGGGATTTATCAAGAAAGTTGGTATAACTCCGGTACGACTATTGATGCAATGAAACGATTGGCTTCGCTTCATTTACCATCCCCTCGGCTGGCTACCGTTACTGTACTTTATACATCCCTTTCTGGTTGCTCTCTCGCTATTCGACATTATTTAACAAGAATCGAAGAAATCTAAGAAATTTACTTGACTCTTTTTGTCTATTTAACTTACATTTTTACTAGACAATCCTATTATCTTTAGTCTCTCGGCAGTCTCTATAAAGTTAAATAATTTCGTCGCTGGAGGTATAGATATCTCGGAACGAGTGGCGGGGGATACGCCTGAGCAGAGCCAGCGCAACCAACTCAAGAGGGTTGGACAGGGAATCGTTGGTTTATCTGAAAATATTATGATAGTGTCGTCGACGGTACAAGCTATCCAGTGGTTTTGATATGTCCCAAGAGTGGTGTAGAGTCGCGCTCGACCGTATACCCCAAGATCTATGAACGGGATTGCAATCACGTCCATGCTGCCTACCACCCATCGCCCAACGGTCCAGTTGGGATAATATAAATATTGTATACACTGCAATGCCAATGCCAACTCATGTTTGGCTTGACCAACAGAAATTCCAACAGATATACGGCTAGTAAAGTATCCTCAACTGGAGTCTGGTTGGACGAAGAAATTTCTTCAATTACTTGCCTGGAAATGATGAGCCATATTCATTAACAATCGACTTTGCAGCATCAAAAAATCCAGATAAATTGTCTTATCAGCAAGAAACGGCACAATGTTAAGGATGAGGACCACGAAATTGGATCCGCAGTGACCTGAGGCTGCATCGGTAAGGTTGGTTAGGTCCCTAGTGTCTCTTAGCTCCTTTAGCTCGGCTATGTTTTTCCAGGAAAAATATATCCAGGCTAGCACTGAGTAAGGAGGGTCAGCACACCGAAGATCGTACATTCTGGTTCTCAGCCAGTAGTAATCACGGCTGGTTTTCATGTTGGTGACTCGCGAATAGAACGGACTCTGAAAGATCGAAGGCTACATCGAGGAAAGAAAAATCCGACATCTAGCTCGAAGCTACTAAGCTTGCTAAGAAACTAAGGTGATGTACAGCCAAACAAACTTTTCTAATACCGTCGCCCATCCGGGATTACGTCGGAGATTGAAACGTATATCTGTGTATTTACGGACGCCGAAGGTCTCCCGAGACAATGCCTCCCAGAATCTCCTTTTCTCGTTACGCCCCTGTCGTTATCGTTATTGTCCCCTCGGAAACTCCTAGTTGGATACCAATAAACACACACATACACATATATACCCGTTGATTCTAAGGAATAGTTCAACCGATTCAAAACTTTGAGACAACTCGTTAAAAAATTTTCTAATATGGCCTGATTTAGTCATTCATGGCCATATCCGGCTCTATATGAGAATAAAAAACTATTTATCATCATTTTTCAATATTTTCTTGAAATTTAATATGTCGTATTGGATAAAAATTGGTTCATTAGTTGAAAAACTAAATGTCTAAAAACCAATGTGAGATAAGCTTCTTAGGAGAGCTAAAGAAATTATTTTTATATTTTAACTTAACGCTTTAAACTTAACTCTCTTGTAAGGAGAATATCCAATCATCAAACACCCTCTGTTGGAGATTTTCAATACTACTTGTCATGGAAAATTTGTATAAGAACTTATAAAACTAAATCATACTTGGTTTGGGTTTATAAAGTCATGTCAGGACATACAAAGACATATCAAGTCAATCATGTCCTGATATGGTATGATGTATTTATATTAGACTTTATAGGGTCAATTTTCGTATCAGGTCACACCAAAAATTTTTTCATGGGGATTCAGCATTGTCACACGAACAAGAAGGAATCATGGCGATTTTTCCAAACTAAACTTCACTAACTATGGATGGTTTAAATGAAATTCGTGAGATTCCTGGTGGGTGGAGGGCTGAAACAGTGGTACTGTCGTCGACCTCGAATGAGCATAACCGCAGCTGTCTTGCCCGAGTGAGGAACTGCGACACCGCATAGTTGTTGCTCCTGGTTATAGTCAAAACAGGGGTAGAGTAAGAGTAAAGGGTGGGTGGCTCGGCCTACCCTCGAAACATCCACCGTATACAATTATGCTGGAGGTTAATCCTTCCCCGCCTACTGACGAGTGTCGTCTACTGGTACTCCATATAAGCGGACGGTACCTCGCCACCCACTCCGCCTACTCGCAGAACCACGTTACAAGGGGCCAGTATTTATGCACATTGTTGACTGGCACATGGATTTATGCACGTCCGTTATATTATGCGTCCTGTCGTCCTCCGTGTAAACCCGGTATGCTCGGTACCATCTAAACCTCCAGCACGCAACAACAAATGTAATTCCGCTACTGCCATCAGCACACAGTCACTGTTGAGAAGTAAACCAATCTTTCTGTCACACACTTACCAGAGTTTATCACTATAAATCATGTACTCTTCTATATGTCTGCTAACTTTTCGACGAATAAATGGATATATTCACTACTAGCAAAATTTTTTCATTTTGAGTTTGGTTATAGATCGCTATTGTTTATGTTACCTTTCAAAATATGAACAATTTTAGAAATTTTAGATGTTTGCAAACCGTAGTAGTTATATTTAATTATCATAAGATTCGCAAAGTTAGCATGTGTAATTTTTTTCACCACTTTTCAAATATTTTTTTGATGATTCAAAAATTAGATTTTCGTTTAATTATTCGCATAATTCAAGAATTTTAAAACTTACATTTTTTTATCAAGTACATCGAATGAAAATGACCCAATTGGGTAATTTAATGAATGTTGAAGGTTAATTATCAGAATTAGTTATTATTCTATAGAAAAAAATGACATTTTAGTTTCTTAGAGTTTATTAACCTTTTATAAAGACATTTTCTTGGAATAAGGAATAAAATTTTTTAAAATTGAATATAAAGACGAATTCTTCATATTTATAGTTTTAAAATTTAGTTTAAATTAACAGCAAATAATGTTTATTTATTTTACCCTTAAAATTTTTTCGAATTTATTAATCAATATTTATTTTATATCTAGACATTGTCGTTCAAAATTTTAAAATTTCATTACAAAAAATCTTCAATTAACAGGAAGAAACAGTAAATTAAATTTTTTATCTAAAAATTCTGCAGTTAAACAATGATATTGATAGTAGAAAGTGAAGAAATAATTCATCGTGTTTATATAAAAAAATTTTTTTAAAATTGATCCTAACTGATGAATAAAACAACGAAATGTAAAATTTTTTGCACAATAGAAAACTTTTGTTGCAGAAACCATGGCTGATAGGTACATCCATGTTCGATGATTGATGGAAGCACAGAAGGCCACCTTAGCAGCATTAGTTGTTGCGGCGATATTGGCCTCCTCGACGGGTTTGATTTACTGGGAAAGTATCATCTACGCCTGGACATAAATATACATATAGCTAGCCAGGGAATGAGAAAGTTTGGGCACTCATCGACCTTGGCAATTAGTCCCAGGGGCATTTTAGAATTCAGTGGTCTGAGAAGCAGTAGTAGCAGCAGCAGTGGCAGAATGAGGAGAGTGCTACCGTTGGTGGACGTGGATGTGAATATGGGAGATAGTGGTGTTGGTGGTAGTACTCTTATACTTAGGCGTCGGGGTGGCGGAACGAAATAAGGGGTTTTAGTGTCTCAGGGAGTAATAACGTCTCGGGTGTAGATTATGCGGTGTCCGGCCAGGAACAGCCGAGTGCCCAGTTGGGTCCTCCGATGATGCAAGGTCCCCCGGTGGCAGCGTCGTCCGGACATATATTAGCATTCTAACCAACCATTATTATATGGCTGGTGAGCCGCGCGTTGGACCGAGCTCCGGCGTGTTGCGTACTTGGACCAAGTTTACCAACAATTCACCGGGGCTCGCGCTCTATAATGGCCTCGGCTGCTTAATTTATTGTACCTCATAATTAATAGCTTTGTAATTTTCATACACCCGCATACACACAGCCCGTGGCTCGATCCTTCGTTAAATTTATTAATATACGTTTCCACGATATATCGATTTGCTTTTCACGTTCGACGTTGTTGTCGTCCAATCGATTCATTCCTCTTATATCACTCACACCTACACACTCATACACACCTGAACCGTACATCACACCTCCAAATTCCTTTTATATACATACACTTGCTCCAAACTCTTTAGGCCAACGTTTACATAGAGTAATATCAACAACAACAATAATGATGATAATAATATATCCATTATCTATTATGGCTGGTGATGCTGCTTCTGTTATTGGTGTTTGCATTGTTTTAATTCGTCATTCAGTCACTCGAGTAATTTTCAAATCATCCGTGCCATTGTGATTACAAACATCGTCAGTGATCGGAGAATAATAGATATTCACACGTATTACATATAAATCATTCATTTCAAAAATTCGAAAGTTATTTTATATTGTTTTTAAGTGATTTTTTATTTTTTCGATAAATTTATTATTCATAGATTTTTATAAGTAAGTCTAAAATAAAAAATTTAACGGCATATTGATAAAAAAATTCGATTTGTTGAGACAAAATATTTAAATCGAAAAGTTTTAAAAAATTATTTAGTATCACGGTTCACAATAAATCAAGTTATAAAGATATTTGGAGCTTTATTTTAATAATCAAATTTTTTTTTTTTTTTTAAGTTTATCTAAGAAACGAATTTTAAAAAATGTCAATTTTTTAATTAATAAAAATTTTCCAAGAATAAAAAAAATAAAAAAATTGAAATTTTGAAATGAAAAAATTATTTAAGACTTTAAAACCAATTGATATATTTTAACAATTTTTTTTTATTCTTATCGTTAATTACAATTAATCGGAAATTAACAATTGCCAAAATAAAAAAAAAAAAAAAAAACAATTTAATTACCAAAAATAATAAAATAATAACTGTGACTCAGTTCCACACACTGAAAAAAAAAAATTAACTTGATTCGAGAAAAAAATTCTTGAACCAAGACGAAAAATTCTTAAATCAAGTAAAATTTCCTTAAACCAAGAAAAATTAATTAGTTCAAGAATTTTTCTACTCAAATCAAGAAGATTAAGCTCTTTAAAATTATATATATGATTCAAGAACATTTTTCTTTCTATGCACGGATTACATTTTTCCGTGCATAAGTTCATCTAAATTAAAAATTTAAAGATTGCAGATAAGACTTGTGAATTTTCTTAAAACTCTATTTGAATAAATAATTATTAAAAATTGCAGCTAACATTACTTAACACATTAAAAAATAATAATCTTTCAGGAGCAAATAATTTATATAAACACGTAGTAGACGTCCATAATGTAATCGTTGTCGGTCAGATTCCCTGAAAGCAGCTTACTCAAGGCTAACATGTACTAAAGACCCTGGGATCTCGGATCTCGGAAGCGGGGGCATATCGGTGGTGCATGTTCCGTGATACTGTTTAAAGCCAGAGCGTAGAACGAGAAAGAGGGCTCGGTACTATGTTAGTAAATTTATTATTAAATATTTTCGCGTCCGGTAAGTAGCTTCTTCTTTACGACGGTTAAATATAAAATAAGTAGACATGCCGTTGAATGCAGCAGTAGCAGTAGGAGAAGCAGTGGTGAGGTTTTGTTGGTTGTAGAATGCCTGAGCTGACTTGTGGGTCCATTAGCGCCCCAGCTCGGTAACGTATAGCATAATAAGAGTTTATGTGTCAGGTTGATGCGCTGTGCCAGAAGGCGCTAGACGAACTCCGCGGCATAGGAACTGTTATATTTTCATTAGAACCCGGGCCGTAACGAAGGGTGCCTTCGATGAATCCCGAAGAAATGCCGGCAGAGGAGCAGACGAAGAGACGAGGAGACGAGAACCAGAGGGTGAATAAGAGACCTAACCAGTGGTAGTTGTTTGAGGATAGTGTACTGTATAATGGGACAGGGGTGAGAGAGCCAGCTCGTAAAAGACCGAGCGAAAAGTCGATCCGCTGCTCGTTCACCCTTGTATTCCGGAAATTAACCTCGATCTTTCTTTGCGCAATTTCACAAACGGCGAGCCCATTTCGTAAAGCATTAGCTCAGGTACATTCAAACACGCAATTACGACATTGCTGGCTGGCTAAACTTGGGAATACCAACAAAAAAATAATGATCCGCCATCTACCGTCCATACTCATGTATATGATACTATATACTACACACGCGTACTAGGAAATCAAACACACCCAATTAAATTCAAAGGGTCAGTTTTATTGATTAAAATAAAAAGTATATAAATTTCTGAGCAAACTCTTGGATTTTTATCTCCTCGGAAATTCACCCAATGCCGCGAGTATAGTGCCATGACCCTCGTCACTCACTACTTTATCTTCCAGTGCTATACATGTGGTTCTAAGATCCACGCGGGCTTTCATCGCCTCCCTTTACTTTTCGAGAACAAGCCTCATGCCTAATAGACCATCAATATCTATCAATCACGTATCTGGACTACACCTTTCAATCTCAATGCTCACATACAAGTTAAATGTCTATGTAAGCTTCCAGAAAAAAAATAAAAATAAAAGTTTGTAAGATTTGAATATTTGGCAGCAACCAGTAGAAGAAAATTTTCTCAATTTTAGACGTAGAAAAACCATATTAATTAACTCATTAAAAATTAAAATTTAAAAAAGTATCATGTATTTTGTATTTAATTGATAATTCAGTAATTGGGATTTTTTTTTTTCAGGTTAATCGAATGAAAGTAATTTGAGTGACTTTAATGAATTATTGAGATTAATGATTAGATTAAATTGTCATCAAATCAGAAAAATTTTACGGTAATTTATAAAAATCTTAATGACTTCTTATAAGAAATTGTTGAGAATTTACACGTTGCAGCACCATGATTCCATCACGACAGATAAATAAGTTATTATCATAATAAATAGTACTATCATTAATTAAAATACTTTTATTAATCGATCTAATTTGAATTTCATAGATAATAAATTAAAACCAAATTCTTAATAAAAATCAATGTGCAACTGCAAAAAAAAAAAATTCTCATTCAATTTTTGTTTTAGTCAATTGCAAGTACGTTTTTAACAACTATCTAAATCAATAGTAAAATAAGTCCGTGATAGAACTTATGTAATAAACTGATAAAAAAAATTTCATTTTTCAAAAAAAACCAACGAAAAATCCATCAAGATCTGACAGATCATTGTGAATGTCAATTTAAGGATAATCTTGGTAAAACTTAGCACTTAGGACGTAGGAAGTTAGTCCTAGTTAGACTCCGTGGTGACCAAGAATGGTCTCCAGTCTCAGAGTCTCCAACCAGTCGAAAGTCCTCGGTCGTTCGGACGACGACAGTATATAATACAACAGCGATGTGATGTGGTATGCCCGGGACCTTACTCACCCACCTCATCGAGACTCACCCCTTGGTTGTTCCTCAGACTGCCCTACACTCTGTCGCCCTCTCTTTTGCCTTCGCGAACGTATAGAGAATATAGAATATAGAATATAGATATAGATATAGAGTGAGATAGAGGGTCTCGATGGCTCTCACTACAACATCAGAGTATAGACGCCATAGTTGTGGCTAGTTGGCCGTCACCCTGCGTCGAGGTTCCCTTGTCTCTTGGACTGATTCAATTTTCCCGGTTCGTGGCTGTTTAATTACTGGCGAGAGTGGACGCCGGCAAGAGACCGTCCACGGGCACGTCCTTCGTTCTCATTCTCGTTCTCGTGCTCGTTCTCGGTTGTGATAGTGGACAACGTGTTGTAAAGGTATACAGAGGACAGAGGATAGAGGAACCAAGAGCTAGAACCTGGCATTATGCTAGCACGGTACCTCCGTCGCCGCTTCCGTTAAGACACTAACAGAATAACAGAGTACATCCTCGGAGATTGTTGTTGATGGGGAAGTAACGGCTGGTCACCCGTGGGGATTCTGCGGCCACCAACCTGCCGGACTCAATCCTGCGACGTGTTTCGCAAACCGAGTATTGTTGTATCGTCCGAAGAGCTACTTCAATATCTCTTCCCTATTCTCTAACAATTTAGACACAAACTTTTTAATTACATCATCGTCGACCAAGTCTTAACATTTATTTAAAATATACATATTTAAATCGTAACAATTATTGGTCATTTATAATGTTATTACAGGTTCTCATCTAATGTTTAACTATACAGGTAAACAAATTAAGTTGGCTCAAGAGAAAAAATCTTAAACCAAGAAAATCATTTTGAAGAGATTGATAATCTTGAGTTAAGCTAAAAAAATTTTTAGCCAAGAAATTTTTTTTAATCTGACTAAATTTTACTTGGCTTAAGAATGTTTTTGCTCTATTCATCATCAATATCATAGAAAAAATTAGGAAAACGGTTGACCCTGAAGGCCATCCCTTGTGTATTATTTGTGTAAAATTTGTGTATTATTTTGAGCTCTCCGAGCTCAGAGAGATAGTTTTTCTATACTTTTGAACTCTTTGAGCTTATAAGTCTGATAGAAGTTTGATAAAACACTATTTTTTTAATTTTCAAACCGCAATAACTTTTGAATGAGTAAACCGATTTTTACGCGATTGGCATAATTCGACGCAGTCTTTAAAGGCTTCTATGAATTAATATTTATTTATATGTATACGAGAAAAGAAATAAATAAACAAATTGCATCTAGTGTGAAATTCGAATCTATTTAATAATCATCTAGGACAACAATCACTTTCTTCAACAATCATCGTTGCCATATAAAAAGTTATGTTTATAAATAGAGAATTATACTAGTTATTTTTTATTGAAGATAAAAATCATTATTATTGTTTGATACTGCAAAATCTTCAATCTTATTTCCTAAGTCACAATTACAACATTTAAAAAGTCAATTTGCAGATAATAATTATAAAATGGAGAGAGTACTTGAGAATTATAAATACACAAGAGATGGAATCCGCGAAAGATAAATTGGATCAAGCCGTACATCACCTCGCTCGGAGAAATTAGATCAGAAGCAAAGATCCTCTTGAGCGAGATCAGAGTAACGATTGATTTACCACAGAGACTTGTGATATTTACAGATGAGCAAGGGAACTTGAAGGCTCCTCGGACAGTTATTGCCACTCAGTGAAGACCCGCGACTCTTCCCAGCACTTCTGGCACTTGTACTTGGTCTCTCACCACCTCTTATATTCACTTTCTTTCTCCCATCTCTTATCTCGCTTCTCACTTCTCAGGCTTCGTTCATCGTGTGTGCAATCTGACATTTATGACGTCGCTCGATAATAATTCTGTCGTTGTCATGGAATCGTAAATAAACGCCTGTGACTGACAAACTGCCGCTCTCTACTCACTTCTGTGATCACTTTCATATAGCACAACGCATAACATGTACACATAATACTACGGATAATCCCTCCACCGTCCATCATATTATTACACTCTAATTTCATTTTATTTATATTTATATTTATGTTTACACTTAAAACCGTATGAAAGGTGCTGCAATCCTTATTTTTATAAATATTTTATAAATTTTATACATAAACAATGATATACAAATTTGTAATGTTATACCAATCTTTGCTACATTACAACCAATTAATTACAACTCAAGTTGGGAAGAAAAATTTCAGAATGTTTAAAAAAATTCTCTAATTTAAATGATGAGAAAACTTTTAGAAATTTTCATTCATGATCTCTAAATAAAAAAAAATGATTTTCTTAATTCTTCTAAAAAGTTTATCTGCCATTGATTTTTAGTTGAATTAATTATTAAACTAATTTTTATTTTATAAACGTTAATTGACGATCAAATTACTAGAAAAAAAAAATATTATAATAAATTAATTTTTTTATTCTTATACATCGCTTGTTATGGCCATATCAGACCATATCTCAAAATTTTTTCAGGAGTAATTAATGTTAATCAATGAGCTAAAAATTTTATTAAATCCACCCATTTAAGCCGTTTTCATTCGATACAACTGTAAAAAAAAAATCAATATTTATACCGATACTATTAATAAAAACTGAATTTTTAATCACAATAAAAAATTTGGAGAAAATAGCAACTTCTGATTTTTTTAATTCTAAATTCAATGAACGTAACTGATATGGCTTACATTTAAAATTTGAGAAATTTTCTCATGCTTTGAAAGGTAGCAATACTTATTCATTCTATAAGTAAATTAATAAATCTAGCCTAGTTCTCCCTAACAAATCCCTCCATCAGTATACCAAACTGTTGTCAGACGAAAGCAAAGCAACTCCGTATGGAGAAAGAGCGAGTATGTAAAAATAACGGCTCGTTTGTCGTTTAGTTTGACATAACTTACTCCATCACAGCGGGCGCCACACGAGAAATCGGTCTTTACTCTTACGAGATCGTGACATTGTCCACGAGCGTGTGCCTATATATCTGTGCATTAAAATATATATCTGAATCGTCAACTAAACGGGCAAGGGGGAGGGGGATTTTAATTTGAGTCACGCGAAAGAAGAAAGAAGAAGTAAGCAGTGAAGCATAGTCTGGCTCCTCTTACATTCTCGACACAAATGCTGTACTTGTATTTTCCCGTGAGTGTATTGGTGTATGTACAAAGAGTGCACATCTGTCTGTCCTCGTTCGGTTCCTTTTCCAGGTTATTCGTTGTTCTCTATTGGAGATAGAGATGGGGACCTTCGGGGGCATTTGTAAGCGCGGCACGTTCCGCTTTTAAACCTATCTGCATGACACGCAGAGCAGACCAGCCAGCCTGCACTTTCGAGTTACGATCTCAAGCACCACACGGGTTTCGATAAATGCTAAACGCAAACACGTGAGCTTTCTTGTCGGAGAGCGTACACTTTATTGTCTTATATAGGGACACTAAACAACCGCAATCGTTTCTCGCGCTTGTCTTCCTTTTTTATCCTTTTAATTCTCATTCGCATAAGAATTCGCTGTCTTCTCCAGTCTCCAGTTGCTTTCGGTTCTTAAATCCCATTCGTCTCCTCCATTTGTTGTATTGCTCTACGTCGATAACTTTCGGACAGATCCCACCGCTTTGAGTGCGATTGTGTGTACTTTCAGTGTAAACACGTGCACCATACTATGTACAAGTGAGTAAAAACTATTGCGCTTATAAGCCACACTCACGCTCCATCAATTGTATCACCGTGCGTGGGATGTGTTCTCAGGTACTCAACAGGAAAAAATACGGACAGAGGCGCGGTAACACTCGCAACAAAGTATGTCTATAACATTAGCGTTTTATAGTTCTCTATTGGAAAATTGCAGAACTTTACTGAGAAAAAGTATGATTAAGCGTAAAGTATTGTGTATTTGATGCGAAGCATAGGTACTGAGCCCATAACCTGTTTATTGTTCCTTAAGCAGAACCCTTCTAGTTTGTGAAAAATAAATAAGTATTGCTACTTTTATCACTGTAAGAACATTTCCAAAATTTAGACAAAACTGTAACAGATGTATTTAATTAACTTAAATTAAACAAATTCATTTAGCTTGTTCTTTTGACCACTTGTCAAAAATTATAATAATCATTCAAGAATAGATTTTTTTCAATCAATATAACGATACAATTTTTTAAGATTAATTTCTTTTGTCTTATTTATCATGTCGAATAAAAATGACTCAAGTCAGTGACTTTTATACATTGCTAAAGTTAATTATAATTTAATCGAAAAAATTTTATTTATGTGAAAATAATTGTATGCATAGACACAGTGCTTAAATATTTATAAACTAAAATCGTTTTTTAATATATTTCTTCGATAAATCAATAGAAAAACTTTATTGACAAGAAATAACAAATTTAGATAACCATTTGAATTATACATGCTGTTAAATTTTAAAGTTTAAATATTTGATGAAAAAGAAATTGACAATTGAGGACATTGTTTTTTTTTTTATTTTAAAAATTTTCTTCAATTTATTTATTATTTACTATTTTATATCAGGATATTATTAATTAAAATTTCCAAAAATTACCTTATTATTTATAATTTATAAATTATTTTTTCTTTATAAAGAACAAAAACTACTGAACATTGTAGTTTATCTTCGAATAAATTTTTATGATCAAGTGAAAATAAAATCTTCTGTTACATAAACACACATAAAATTTATAGAAGAGTATTAAAAACACTCAATGTATTAAAATAAAAAATTTCTTTTCTGAGAATTAAAACAAATTTGTCTACCACTGCATCAATAACAGATGCCAGCAAGATTTGCGATTATTCAAGGCACCTACTCGACATCAGCCATCAGACTTTCGAAATAATCCTCCGAGCATCATGACGAATTAGATACAAACATTTCGAGCTGACTCTACTCTTCACTTCACTGTTATATGTTGTATATATAGATAGACACGCATATGTATGTTGTTATTATATTTTTGAGTTCGTCTCGGCGTTGATAGACCGAGTAGAGTTCTGGGGGATCGATCCAACTTGAAAGGAAACATAAATTAGGGCGATTCTACTCGGAAAAACAGTCGACGTCAAGAGACCCAGAGTATTTCGAGCTAAGACGAGAGAGCCCCCGCGGGATGCCAACCAGTGATGTATAAATCACTCTTTTACTAGAAAACTCTCTGGCTGCAACATTGCTCTCTCTTACTCTCTCTTTACCACCCTCACACGGTCCACGATAATTCGTCGTGAAAAAGTGTCTGCCAACGGGTCAAATTCATCTGCATAGCAATGAATATAAGTGAAGGAATAAATAAATGAAAAGTAAGAAGCGAGAATTGGTGGATGAGAGTAACAAATAAATGTAAATATAAATAAAACAAAAATGAGAGGCAGGACTAGACGTCAGAGGTTGAAAGATGTGACGCACATCTACACTTCTTCACACGTATCCCCAACAACAAAGAGGGATCAATCCGCTCAAGGAGGAAACATAAATCGTTTGGGAGACAGTTTTGGAGGGCGAAACACCGCACCAGAAACACTACTAGTAGAAACACCATCAGCCGCGGGACCGAGCTGAGTAGCGGTGTGATACAAACAAGATTCACTCTGCGACACCAGGCGGTAAATATACCCTATCCAGTCCCAGTTACAGTGTACAGCGAGGCTCAATAACTGAGCACTATATAGCAGATATAGAGCACCGCTGGATCCAAGATCGAGATGGAGAGTAAATGTGCGCTATTTGTTGTCTCTTCAAAGAAAAATTACACGGAAAAAAAAAAGATTTTTACTCAAGAATAATATTCTTGCCTAAAAAAAATTTTGAAAAAGTAAATATATAAAAAAATAAATACATTTTTTTTTTTTTTCTATTAAAACATCAAATATTTTGGACTAAGAAATTACATTTGACAAACCAACAGCAGCGCCGTCTTAAGATACCAAAAATCACATATTATTCAGATATTAAAATATTCTAAGTAAGTTCGCTTACACTGTGATTACTTAGTGGTACCACTCTTTTATAAGAGCGCGGTGCAAACAGGGTTCGAGTCCGGTCTTGAGCGCGTTGTATGTTATTTTTAAATTGTAACAAAATTAATACTCTCAAGTCAAGACCATTGACATTCTTTAGTTAAGTAATTACTTGTTGAGTTTAGACAATAATTTCTTAAATTTCATGTCCTGTACACTTGAATTAAAATTTTTTTTGGCTTACTCTAAAAATAAATCGTTTCTCAATATAGAACTTTTATTCTTAATTAAGCTTTTTTAATACTGCTAAATGACAAAAATTTTTTTGAATCAAGAAAAAAAGCTTTTTTAGCTCGAAAAAAAATTTTTAAAGACAAAAATATTCTTGGTTTAAGTTAACCTTTTTCTCCGTGTATCACTCTTCTTGTTCTTTTTCTCCTTGGTCTCGTTCTAGTTGGTCTTGTTCTTGTTGATCATCACTCTTTCCCTGTCTATCTCGGCACTTCTCCACAACAACTGTTTCTCAAAGTCGCGTCTTCTCCCGCGGGTAAACATTTTATTTGGCTTCGTCGCGAGACAAGTGACCACATCGAACTGTCGTCTTTCAGACTGTCACCTGTCTCGCTAAAGTTTAACTCGTTTCTCCAGCTCCTCCTTCAACCTGGACAGTTTGTTCGCTTCATTCGAGTTGAGGAAGAAAAGTTACTCTGCAAGGCGCCATCCACACACTCCAAAGCTAAGTTTATCTGAGACGCACCGCCCGCGCACGACAACCACCAGTGACACTTACATTTACACTTTATGCACTCACACACGACTCAAGAGATTAAAAGAGGTAAATGAAATATCTCTGGTACACTTTAACTTGTCATAATTCGGCTCGCGGGCGAATGATGAGAGCTATAAGACAGGATGAGCTGCTATAAGTGTGTCAAGACTTGCTTGATGATGATGATGATGATGACCTCGACGTGCACCAGAAGCTGGATGATTATTTCGGGCGTCTCTCTTAATTGCGAATGTAACGTCAACCCATCAACGTTATCATCTTATTACTTATTACTCCGTTCCGAGTAGTTGTCTATATGTCAGGTCCCACTACCACTACCAGCCAAGATTGACACTCCAATCTAAATATTTTTAATCTCAGATACGGATACTCAGAGGTGTTTTTATTCGAATCTGTCACATTATTTCATGCTGGATAATTGTGTCTTTACTGAAAGTGCTTTAGTGAATATTTTTGAAAGCATCATTGAACTGTCATGGTTCGAGGGAGCTATTTTATTTATAAATACATTTGGTATTATTTTTTGGATAATAGTGATTATAATTATGATTATTTGGAATTTTATTTTATAAATAAACTTGCAGGAAATTTACAATATTTTAGAAACAATAAATAAGTAATTATTTTCTTTTAGAACTTTATCAGTTCCATTTAATTAATTGCAATTAAAGAAACTAGTTTTTCTTATTTTTAATTCCAAATATTTTAATAATGATACGAAAATCGGATTTTTTTTTTTCAAAACTTATGGATATGACCATATATTTTTTCGATAAAAAAAATTTTTTTTTGTCAGGCAAGCCTTACGAAAACGATTTAAGTGACTTTAATAAATTTTTGAGATTAATTATCCGAATTAATTAATATCCAATCGAGAGAATTTTATTTTATTTTCTTAAAAGCTTTTTTACTTTTGAGATATTAATTTTAGAAAAATTAAAAAAAAATTTTTTTAAATTGCATGTATGAGCAGATTATTTATAAATTTTTATAAATCAATAAATTGAAAATCAATCAAAATTTTTTCTAGTCACTTCGTTTAAATTTAATGCAAAAATTTGGAGATTAAATGGAAAGAAAAATGTAATTGATAGTCAAGAACATTACTTTTTTTTTTATACTTTAAATTTTACTTTCTCAAGTTTAAAACATTGATGTGTTTGAGTAAAGTATTTACTTGTTGATCTTAGAGAATCTTTTTTTAAATTAACAACTCCTGTAAATTTTAATTAAAATGTCTTTTGGCTCAGTTTAAAACTTAATTATTTTCCAATAAAAACATCATTTTCTTAAGTAAACTTCTTAATACTTCTTGAATTAATAAAAAAATTGTTTTTATCTGAGGACAAAATTTTGAAGACTAAAATAATTTTAATTTAAGATAATCTTTTTTTTTGTGGGCATAAAAATAGAATTTTCTATTTTTAAAAAATTTCAAAAGTCCTTATAAATAAAAACTACTAATTGCTGGAAGTAAAACAAACTATTCGTTGAAAGATCACTGTTATTATTATTCATTTATCCGTCCGTCAGTTATTTTCCCAGGTCGCAGTGCGAGATAAGCGTCGTCAAGTTGGCGACTTAATCGGGGAGTCTGGACGTCTCTTTCGCGAGAACGTCTCGACGTTGACCATACAACAGAGTGAGTATCAGCAAGATACTGAGTGTATAACGTCGAGCAAGTAAGTAAAGGCATTAGTCCGTCTTTGTGAGCGTGAAAAAGAGAATCGCCGCGGGTCAGTGACTTGGCTGTCCGTCAACTGGTCACCCTGACGCGTCGACTTGCTTCGAATAAACGCCACTCTATTTGGATTAACACCACCCATCACATCCATATATTTATATTTATATTTATATTTATATTTATATTATCTCTCAGATTTATATTCATTTCTCCATGTGCAGATCCGTACCAACGACATCTCGCCGTTGCAATAAAACAGTTTAAAAAAAAATAAACAAACGCAAATGTAATGGATAGCGAGGCGTACTTATACACAGGTTACACAGAGGGAAGAATGTCGTTGATTCGTTCAACAAAACGATTATTAATCGAGGAACGGTTATTGAGGTCGATTTCAGACGCTGCCGAGGACATGTTGCTCATATGTGTTGGATGTTATAATATATGTCCTCCTCCACTTATTATATAGAGAGACGTTACGTCTGACGCCTTCAACTAATATATGTCCGTACCCTTCTTACACACATACACTCACACATGGCTTTCTCATTACTGGCTGGTAGAACATAAATCAATATTTCGTAAAATTTATCTCACTAATAAAGCCGAAGGAACGCGATACAGTAAATAATAACAACAACGATTGCGACGATTGATTAACAATCGATTGCACAAGTCGTTGATTCCAGCTCGAGTCTTGTTTCGCTTGGATGCATTCACAATAATCAAGGAGAGAGCTGTATAATTGTGTCGCTCATTCACTATTTCTCTCTTTTTCTCTTTTGCATCTATTTTGCAGTTCACAAGTTCGACCTCATGTAAGCACAGAAACTTGTTGCAATGCGATACAAATTCGTCGAAAAACTATTCGGCCATATCAAAAAATTTTTATATGTCCACATATCACCTGATATAATGTAATAAAATTGGCTGTATACGGACATATCTGTCGTAATATGACTCGGTATCACCATATCAAATCTGATGTATATACACAGAAAGAAAAAAAATCTTGAGTCAAGCATTAATTTTCTTAAATCAAGAAAATCTCAAGGAAGACTGAAAATTTCTTGAATGAAGTTAAAATTTTTTGAACGAAGTTAAATTTTTTTAAGCCAAAAAAATTTCTTCTTGCTCCAAAATAACTTCAGTCTTCCTTATAATTTTCTTGGTTCAAGAATTTTTTTTTTCTGTGTATATACCCGCATATAATTTTTTTACCAAAGGTAGTGCTAAAAATCTCCGACAGGTGGCGTAGGGTAGCTAAATCTTCTCTTTACAAGAGAGTTAACTTGGAGGTATTAAATTAAGAAAAAAAAAAAATTATTTAGGAAGCATAAAATATCACAACGATTAATTTTTTATTTTCATTCGTAACCTAATATGGCGATATATGACCAGTTGAGGTCGAATATGTTCGTATCAGCCCATTTATAGCCATGTGTGAAAACTGGTCTACATAGCCAGATATGAAATTAAATCACATATGACCATATATGAAAATTGATCACATATGAACATGTTTAAATATTAATCACATGCATGGGCATGCATAAAATTTTTTTCTCAGGGTATCAAATATCAAGTTTGACTTAGAGGGTGATGATGTAGTAGATCGCGAATAAATTGCAGATGATTTCACTCGCTTCCGATAGCACCACAGGCGTAAAAACCGCGTAATACTGCGTAGGATTGTTTTGATGGTGGATGAGAACAAAAGTAACCTGATGTTTCGTCTGACCGCGTTCCCGTAATTTCTTAGCGTATAAAGAAGATTCGGTACGCTCGGATGGACAGCTCGAGAGGAAACATCCTGCATGAGCAAATGTGACGGGAAGCTTAACGTGTATATATATGTATGGGTGGATGGATGGATGGATGTGTGTATGCACATCATCAGAAGAGCGGTAGATGAGTGAAACCACTTCTGGAGACTCAGTTATGATGCACAACACCACGAATGAATGCAAGAGGAAGATGGACGTAAAATTGGAGAAGCGTGGAATCGGAGCGCCTTACCGCCAGGAGGCAATGAAGCCCGTCATGCCACAGATGATGGACGTCTCCGCATAAACCTGACGAGTGACTCGTGGCGCCTTAGGAACGACTCTGAGGAGCCCTCTACATCATTTTTATTACACCGTCCTCATTTTCATATCTCATAAAACCTTCGGGTGAATATTTATCCGCAACCTTAGGACTCTACACTCAACACTGCTCGACTTTGACTTCATTTTTTTTCAACTGTAAGCTATTTCTAATTTAGTATAATGATCTTCATTGTTGTAATGAAATTGTAAGTTTTTGGACTTTTGTGCCGAAGGATTTTTACTTATATATAAATCTTTAGATAGATAAATATGTAGTATAATTAATTTGAGCATGAAGTTTTAGATTTTTGCACTGCACATTTACTCCAAAACCAAATTAATTATTTGAACACACATTAAATATGTGGAAAGAGACTACAAAAAATTATAATTCGTTTACAGCGTTAAATATGGAACACACTTCATATGTTTTGAAATAAAGTACTGATGTTTTGCAGTGTGCATCTATCAAAAATTACATATGATAAAAGATTTCACAAGAAAGTTTACATTTATAGTTTTTCATGTCTAATTAACATATTTTCTAATTGAGATATAAAATGATGAATTTAAATTGATGTAAATTGTGTGTATGCGTCACAATAATGAAAGTGAGACTTAAAATATTTTTATAAATTCATTATTTTGATTGAAATTTTTTTTTTTTATTTTTAGCTTACCTTTTCAAAAATTAAAAAAAATCTATTAAATTGTAGTGTAGATAGATGTTTCGAAAAAAATTGTTTTTTTTTTTTTTTTTTAAATCAATTGTCAAGATTCTGAAACGGTCTGGATAATATAATTCCATTAGGAGCTACGAATCCTTTTTTGTTAATTAAACATCATTAATTTCGGAGCACATTCACCTTACTCATGTACCCATGAGGTTTTTAAAAAAAAGTCTTCAATAATAAATAAATTTTAAAGAAACTAAAATAATAATCTTGAGATTCAATAATAATTTATTCCGATAATGAGTCTTCATGAATAATTTAATTCACTTCCTAAAATTTCATTTCTTTCAACATAGCTGAAAATAAATTTAATATTACTAAATTCTACAATTATACCAAAAGTGCGAGTAATGACAAAATAAGAAATAATAATTTTTAATTGCCATTTCCAATTATAATTGAATGTAACTCGTATAGCTTGTATCGTAGCAGTACTTGTACATTATCGATAAAGTGAACAAGTTCTCGTAGTCATGCACATTCTCGAGCAATCAATTCCCAAAAACAGTCCAACTAGATCTTGGCAGTATTCAGCATCACGGACACGGAGAACAAACGTACTCGTACTTGACTTGTACATAAAAGTCCTTGGATCTTTAGCTGCTGGCTGTTGGCTGTTGCCCGACTCCTTCAGCGGGTACGCAGTGACTGCAACGGGTACACTCTGCGAGCGACATTGAATGACTGCGCTGCACGTGACACGAGACTGACAGGTTTATGCGAACGCGTGTGTGGGAACATAAAAGGGAACACGTAGCTAGCTGGCTGCCTGCCCGTGATGTACGTCTGTTTGTGTAAGTGACACGGAGCAAGTGAGTGACGTTTTGCTCTCTTTCTCCCTTCTAGCCTCCCGCCTCTTTATATATCCATATCCATACACATTATACACACACACACATATCAAAATATATGTATATATACCAACATCCAACATCTAGAGCAAAGCTCGCTGGCAAACTGCTTTCTACCCTCTGGTTCCTTTACAAATTCCTCCCAGCCCCTAACCCTCCAGCTAGCTCCAGCTACTGGTGCCTCTTACCACACTAGCCACCAGCTCCAGCAGTTCCAGCACCACCACCACCGGCAGTTCACCACTCAACCATTTCGCTTGGCCATTCCTCTCCTTGATAATATCCAGGCAGCCCTTTCTCGGCCTCTTTTCCTCCTTCCTCCGTCTGGTGGTTCTCGCGAACGGTCTTTGTTGGCTGACGCTGACGTCACACTGCCTGGAGTTGACGCGTCGCATATGACACGCTTCTCCGCGTACTTATAGTCGTAGTCATAGTCCTAGACCTCGTCTCTTGTCGGCCTGTGTGCCCCTCAGTGAACCTTCTGCAAAGAACAGTGATATAAGCAAGCGAGCTGAAACTTGCGACGCGTATCAACCTTTTTCCACCCTACCTCTTCATTCTCTTCTTTCTTTTTACCTTGTCATTTTTACCCGAACAGCATTTCCTTCTTCCCCTTCCTCGGTGGAAAAAGCTTAAACGGTTTTACGCACTCTGAAAGCCGAAAAAAGCGATTTTTTAATCATTTTTTTTTTGAAGAAACTTTTTAATTGATTGACATAAAAATTGGTATAGTAGTACTTTGAAGTTTATTAATAAATCCTTTTTTTTTAAGTAATTATTTATCGTTCTTGTAAATAATCTACAGAAACTTCTCTAAGCTGGTTACTTGCGGTAAGCACGATATTTTCAATTTAAATCATGGAAATTCAAATATCCAAAAAAGTTTCATTAGTATGAAATATTATCTAGTGATTAATGAGAGAAATTATGAAAATGTCTACTTTTGATAAAATAGTGGCTTGTCAAGAAAATTTTTGATTTTTGATGAAAATTTAGTCTCAAATTTTTTATAAAAATATCAAATATTTATCAGAATTATTGAGCCTTGGATTAATTACTGATAAAAGTAGTTAAGAAAATTGTGTAAAAATTTGAGACTAAGTGGTTCTGATATTTCCGAAAAAATTTGAACACTGAATTTGAAAAGATAGTTTTGAGAAAAAAACGTCTAAGGAAGTAGCACTCTACTTTAAAACTTTAAAAAAGTAAATTTTATTTTTTTATTTTTTGAAAATAAATATATTTAAAATGTTTTTTGGCGCTATTTTGTTATTTTTAGATATGAATGAACCTATAAATTCAAAATCTTTCTATTTTTTTATGGCCCATTTTCTAAATTTTAATCCCAACGCAGACTCATTTGCTAATCGAGGCGTGATGTTCAAATAATATTTCTGTATCTTAAAAAGGCATAAAATATCTAATAAGATTTGTTTTTTCGAATATATCAAAAGTATGTTTAGTAAGCTTAAAAATCTTGCATTAATATCTTTATCCAAAATCTCACAAAAAATTTTCAAAAACAGCCTCAGTCCCTCTTAGGTGTTAGTAGCTCTTCGATACAACTTTACAAATATATTAGAAGTATAACTTTGACAGTACTTGTCCGTTTGACAAGTATACGTGAAGAAATGAAATAAAATAAAATTCTTTTAAAAAAAAAATTCTTAGTGCGTACACGACCCCTTAATTCATTTTACTGTACGCGTAACTGGCAAGTCTATTTATGGATTTCCTTTGTAACTTCACTCAACTTCACCTTGAACATCAACATTAACATTTTATTTAACATTTATGTTCTATTCATTTCATTTCATGTTTAATTTAGTTAGTTGCTTTTTACTTGGTATATGCCTCAGTTTTATCGAATGGATAAAAAGAGCCATAAGGGAGCAAAACAAAAGGAGGACAATGACGGGTGTTAAATTTACGGAGTCTTTCGACGTCAAAACGACTTCTTTTACGCTGTCTAATTCAAAACTATAAATTTAGTGTGTCTGTTGTATGATGGCAGGCTGGCGTGAACCTGCGAACGAGCAAACAGAGACCAGGAGACGCGAAAAAGGAAAGGAGGAAGCGCAACACAAGGAAGATAAACTACGAGTGTAAAGTGTATATCTGGAGATTCAGCTGTGAAGAGTGAGTGAGAGGAGATGAACAGCCAGCCCAGCAGATGCTGCACAATAAACACCTCCCGTCACTTGGCTCCATAAATCCCGCGGCAGGCTCCTAGAAGAAACATTCAACTTCTCCCCCGCGAAACTTATATATTTTCCTCTACCAACTCCTTACATTTCACCTTGAATGTCGAGCTGTAGTACACGGATGTGCACTTATTATGAGGTCTTTAGTCTTTTGTTCAGTCCTAAGAAACTTTCATGATGCTCATTCTCAATGATTTCACAAAAAGGAACCTCAAAAGCTCAAATTTTGAAGAACAACAGTTTGCCTTTTTTGAAAGTACTTAATGTTTACTTTTAAGGTTTTATTTTATTTTATATTGATTTACATTATCATTCATGGTTTTTTTTTATTATTATTACCTTACTTATCATGAAAGAAAAAAATCTTAGACCAAAAACAGCATTTTGAAGAGTTTGATCAGTTTCAACCAAGCAGACAAATTATTGAACTCGAGATATTGTTCTTAGTTCAAGTAAATTTTAGTTTATTTATAAAATTTTCTATTTGATTCAAAATGATGTTCGCGGTTAAAAATTTTTTCTCTTCAATTGAAGCAATTTTCTTATCAATACACCTATAATGAAGAAAACTACTCGATTCGAAAAAAATATTCTGGATCTGGGAAAAATTATTTTGAAGAAAACTAGTTTTCTCAATTCAAGACCTTTCTCAAATTTTATTTTGTTAGCTTGAAATTTGAAATTTTTGAGCAAAAGTATGTTATCAAATTCAATATAAAAAAGCACACTACTCTAAAAATAACAATAATTCAGTTTTTCTTTATTAATTTTATATTATTGGTTCAAGAAAATGATTTTCTTAAAAATGGTGTTCTTAGTTCAAAATCTTTTTTCTCAAATTGAGTAAAATTTTTTATTAGTTTATAGAAAAAATAAAATTATTATCCAAAAAAGAATTTCTTAAAACAGCGGCTTTTTTAAATGAATTATTTAAATTTATGAATTTCTTTTAAGAAAATAATATCAATATCTTTCTTCATTATGATAGGTAAACATGCAAACAGCTTTATTTGGATTGAAATATAGCCTGTCAAAACTCACCAAAAAATTTATGAAATCTTTATAATTACCAAGAAAATATATTCTATTACCAAAATAATTTTTTTTTCTCAGTGACTTGTGTTAAAATGATTGAGCTCGTTGAATTGTTGAAATTCTTGTATTGCCAAATATTTCTTTTAATCTTTTTTGAAATTCTGAAGATAATATTTTTCTTTAAGTCAAGCAATATTTTTTCACAGCAGCATAAGGGTCCGTTTAATTTACATTTACCGATTATCATAAAGATGCATTTTACTGGTTGGAATAGCATAAATATGAGTAGCGTATCTCAATAATCGATTGAAAGATAAAGATAAAGATAAAGCGAAAATAAAGAAGATGGTACTAATAAATAATAAGAATGAGAAGTGAATGGGAATAAATGGGGAGGTCAGAATCAAGTGAAACGACGAGCGGAATATAACTCTGGGAGCATCATCTCAAAATATTCTCTCATCTTTGGGTTGTTTTTCTTCTTATTCTTTCTCCTCTTATTCGCTTTTGCGGATTGTATGTGTATGTATATATATGTATA
The DNA here is from genome assembly GCA_000956155.1 of Cotesia vestalis. Classification (NCBI taxonomy): domain Eukaryota; kingdom Metazoa; phylum Arthropoda; class Insecta; order Hymenoptera; family Braconidae; genus Cotesia; species Cotesia vestalis. The sequence goes on along the minus strand of JZSA01006502.1, from coordinate 94,267 downwards.
TGTATATATCTTAAAGTAGGGCGAGAGAGTAGTGCCGGATTGGGTTTGCACGATGAGGAGTAGGTATAGGGTTGTCGGCCGCAAGATTTACAAGACCAGAGGCCTCGAGGGTTACGACTCGTTATTATAAGCTTTAATTACAGCCCGCGGTAATGAACTATGTTTAACCGTAACGTGGTAGGCTTGGCAATAAATTAACGGCGTGGAAAATACTAAATCACAACTTTGCCGATGCTGCCGAGTAGATAATCGGGCTGAAACAACTGTATATACCTGTGTGTTATTCACTACAGCCACCCACTTGATCCCCACCCCACTCCACCCCACCTCTGTCCGCGCTTTTCTATTTTATGTACCTTTGTGCGTTCCAAACGAATCGACATCAGTGATCGGGGAAATTCCAATAACAAAATGCATCCGTTTATATATTTTATTTATGTGCGTGTGTGATTATAAAATAAATTTACCATCAAATAGAATAATTATTATTTTCAGTTTAACTCTACTCGCGTACCGGTAAGTCAAGGGCAGATCAACCCCCGCGTGCCGAGGGGCTGTTACCAAACCACCTATTTATTAATCTCTAATTGGTGGCTGTTAATCGGCAAGGAGAATGCCATTTTAATTGAACTGTCTGCGTGTATCACGCGAAACAATCGATCCCGCAAATACCCGGCTCGATAACATACATATGTATAGATATATAACCACTTATACGCACGTAACACCTTCAGGGATTACGCCGAGCTAACCTACTCCAGTAACTCACTGGTTTGTCGCGATGGCACACGTGGGAGACAAATTACTTGGACTCTGTTTTGTTATTAAATATTTAGATTTTATATTTATTTTTTTAGACTTTACCTGTTGTTTGGTGTTCCAGATACGTACTGAGCTATTTAGACGTCAACTGGGTAATTATTTCAAGGAAAAAGTTGTTTTTCATCTCTAAAAATTTTTTAATACTCTGTGGGTTGATCTGAAGAAACTTACCTGGGGTTAATAGTGTAGATTTTTACAAAGATTTCAAAATTCTGGGTTAAATATTGAAGATATAAAAAAAAGGATCAAAAAACCTCTCTTTTAGAAAATTTAAATTCCTATAAGAAAGATTTTTATCAATTTTTTCGTTTCTCTTATAAGTAATCGTTTACAAATAATCAAAATTTAAACCTCACAAAGAAAATCCTATCAACATCTCAGAAAACAAATTTTCTTACTTAGGACTGATTTTTAATTAGATTTCAAAATTCTGGACCAAATATTGAATACACAAAAAACAAGATACTTTTTTTTATAATATTGAATTTTCTGTAATAAAAATCCCTGTCAATTTTTTCGTAATTATTATCTTTTATGAATAATTAGAAGTTATATTTCATCAAAAAAATCTTATTAACTTTCTGAGTTAATCCTACGTTTTTAGATCGGAAGAAAAAAGAAAGCCGTACGAATTTGTATTATTAACTTGTAACTTATCATAAAGAAAGTAAATAAATTTTACGACAAAAATAAAATTAGAGAAGGAACACGGAAAGGACAAGATGACATTTGATATCATCCCAGATTATACTCAGTGATATCTGTGGTCAAAAATTTTTTCAGATAGTAGTTAGTATAATCCAGATTATACTGGGTGATATCTTGATTATACTCATTGTAATCTGGATTATACTAGCTATTATTTAAAATTTTTTTTCACTCAGTATAATCTGGGATGATATCCAGTATCATCTTGTTCTTTCCGTGTAAAGAATTTCGTTTCTTCTTCTCAGTAAAAACAATTTTTTTCTATTTTAGACTGGCTTTTACAAAGAACTTAAAATTATGTAATAAATATTTAAAATATAAAAAAGGAATAAGATACTTTTCTTGTAGAAAATTTCTATAAAAAAGATTTCTATTAATTTTCTCAAATTTCTTATTGTTTATAAGTAATTAGAATTCAAACCTCACAAAAAAACCTATCAACAGCCATTATGTTTTCGGGACATTAAACAAAATATGTGAAGAGCCGTACGGATTTATAGTATCAATTTGTAATTTCCTGGATTTTGTTATCTTCATAACTCATGATGTTTGTGAGGAGTATGAACGAATTTAAACGAATGAATAAAAATTTTAAGGATGTAATAAAAATTCCAAGTATCTTCAGAGGACAAATTTCTTACTTGGGACTGATTGCCATCCAAAGAGTCGCAAAATAAAGCGAATGTAGAAGCGACAGCAATATCACTTGGATTTAAAAAATACCAGGAGGATCTTGCAGAAGATGAAGAAGAATACTTACGTGATATCCTTCGATTATTTTCTATTATTTACCTTATTATTTGTGTCTGATGGGGAGGGTGGAGGTTATAACGATGAGCGTGGCTGCTCGCGGCCGTATTGATCTTATCCCCGACATGAGAAATGCCCGCCGGTTTAATAAACTCCCGGGACTTATGAAGCACGTCAGGGTGATTCACGGTCGCCTCATTGAGTCGTATTTATACAACCGAGGCTGATAGATTTATGGAGGACAGCACAGCGTGCGTCCCTCTTCCCGCTTGATCCCCATCATGCTGATGCCCGGTGCCTCTTCCTCCTTCGCCTTTTTCTCCTCAATCTCCTCCATCTTCTCCTTCGAGAACACACATCATATATAGATAGAGATACGTGTGGATCTTGAAGAGGAAGGCAGATACAGCCACCACCCCTGGGCCATTCCTTGCTGACCCGTCCAGCTCATTCCTTGCATATCCATTTCACACAGACAACCAGTCATCTCCACCTTCTACCTCTTCCTTCCATCTCTTCCTTCATTTAGCTATCTCCTTCGTTGCTCCAGTCCTTTTTTCTTGTTGTCTTTTCTGACAACTCCTCCTCTCAAACAATCAGTACTCAGCTTTATATACTCTTTAAGGTCGTTGAAATATCTACTTTTCATACCAGATCAACTTATTTTAGATAGTAACTTGGATATTTGAGCTTTTACAAGTTAAATCCTAGAAATTCGAACTTTAGGTATAAATTATTTATATTTTTTACAAGATGTTAATTTCAAAAATTAATATTGAAATTATTTTTTTCTCTGTAACTATTTCGTGGTGATTTTGTAATGAATTCTTGTTTGTAGATTGCCAAAAAAAAAAATTAAGAATAATTGGGTTGTTGAACATAGGTTCTAATAAATATTAAGCCTCTTGATTTCTTATTCCAAAAAAAAAAAAATTTGATTGATGAATAACGTTTAAGTAAATTAAAATAAAACTCTTTCAATTGAATTGTAATTAATTCTGACAATTAATATTAACTATTCATCAAAGCCTCTGACCTATGATTTTTCTTCATTTGACATGCCCGACAAAAATAATTAATGTTGAAAAATTATATAGTTATGTTGATAATAAAAAAAAATATATATATATATATTTTTGAATCATTAAAAAAAAATTTTTAAGTAATAGAAATAAAAAAAGTTAATTAAAGTAACTAGTGCAGTTAACATATTTTAAAAATTTTTTTATATTTTAAAAAGTAGCAATACTTATCTATGTCTACAGAGCAGACAAGTTCTTCTAGCATAATCTCAGAATTAACTTAATTTTCTTACCAAAAACAATCTATGGTATTACTTTTTTAGAATATTAGAAAATCGAGCGCGCATTGCGCTCTTCTGTCAAAATATTTATTATCGACAATTTAACCAATCAACATTTTTATAAATTTTATTCATTAATATATAACCGTTGCTATGGTAGTCGTTGCTATAGTAACCGTTGCCATAGTAACTGTTGCCAAAGTGGTTGCTATAGCAACGAAAAGTGACAACAATGAAAATGTTACATCAACTTTTTAATAAAGGATTTGTGGAGTGCGAGAGTTTTGTCTAGTGATACAATAATGAACTCATCAATTAGGGGGAACACCACTGTGACGGTCGAAAAAAAAAGGTGATTTTCGGGAATTTTTTTGACAGGAAAAATAAAGGAATTTGGGGATCGTTTTTTTTTTAATTTATTAAGGGTTCATTAAATATTATTACCCTAAATTTTTATTAAAAAACATTTAATTATTACAAAGTTATTAACGGTCTCGTAGAGCACTAGAAAAAATGTCTCCCTCCATGGTCGAATCGATACCTTAAAAACGGATCATCTGAAAGTAAAAACTCAAATTGATTTTTAATCAGTAAAGATGTAGTTATCGTCGCACGTACGGAATTTTTAAAATTTTAATTTCTAAAAAATTGGCGACTGATTGAAAATTTTCTCACTATTCTTACTGTTTTTTTCTTATTTTAACCCGGCTAAAAAAATCTTTAAACTCTTTAAAATTTCAATAAAAATTAAATGTTAAATAAATTTGTTTTCTGAGTTAAAATTACTGGACTTATTGGACAATTCTATAAATTCATTATTTTGATAAAAAAATCCATGTAATAATCCTCGGCTCCAGATAACATTGATTTGCTTTCTTATTAAAATAAAGTTAACCAGTAAAAGATAAATAAAAGATAATAAAAATACGTAAATTTTTTCCAGAGGAACATGTCAGGGAGAGTTCATGATGGCGTCACGTGTGCACACCTCAGCTCACCTTAACCAGCGCATTGCTCCAGCCTTATAAAGTAGCCGAGCTACGATTTAATCCGAAATTTATTTTCTCCATTAGTAAGGGCTTGTCTTGAGTCCCGGAGCGTGAGTGAGAGGCTGACGGCCAGGGGACGTTCCTCTACCTCCTCCGCTTCCTCTTCATCTGCAACTCCGACTCACACATATTGTATAAAAGAGGATCGCCGGAATGCTGCTGCATCCTCAAGTGTGAGCAGTGTCCTCTTTTATTTGCCTTGTTCTCTCTATTTCTCAAGTTAACTCGGAGTAAGTATAGTAGATAGATATAGAAGACCCAACAAAACGCTTACACACAACTACATTACGAATCCTATATCGGCATCTTTATTATATCTACTTGCGCCCGCGTTTGACAACACTCGCGGTTCTCCCACTCCTTTATCCGCTGGAGCATGTATTCTTTCTTGAACATTTATTATTGTAATAGTAGTACACACTAAATATTCATACACACATGTATAATAATGTATAATAATATTGTATGCAGTCAATTTACCCAACATCATCCCACACTTCACCCAACGCCCGCTTTTATCTTTCCTCTCGGGTTTTCTCCCGTTTTTCTTTATTTTTCCCGGTAAATATGGATAATACGTGGATATTTACGCATATAAATGCATCTAATATTTTTTTAAACCTGCATAACCATACTACCAACGAGAAACTTTGTAATAAAGAAACAAGATCTTTAATGTTTCAAGATTATTAGTAAATTAATGTAACAGGTTGTAATAATTGCACTAATAAAAATTAATTCGATTCAAGAGAAAAAATCTTAAATTAAGATTATTATTTTAAATAATTATATCATCTTAAATCAAGCAGAAAAATTATTGAAACAAGTAAATTATATCAGTGAAAAATTTTTTGATAGACATAGCTTGATCTGGTCATGTATATGGCTATAGAAAAATAAAAAAATAATTCTTCTGATTTTTTATTTTTCCTAGAAATGTGTATAAAATCCAAATCCTCTATTAAACAAAAATTAATTAAATTAAAAACCAATAGAAAATAAATTCTATGGAAAAAGTTTTTATTTTATAAATTAAAAACTCAGACTTAACTCTCTTGCGAGGAGACGAGTTAGCGATCATGCGCCCTCTCTTGAAAATTATAAACACTACCTTTGGTGGAAAAATCATATATGGGCATATTGAGTCCTATAAAGACATATTGAGCCACATAGATGGCTTGATATAGTTAATTTGTGTTTCATGTTATATATTACGACAGAAAAATTTTTCTATGGATACTTTTATCGAGAAATATTCAGTCGTCCCATTTTAAAATACAGTAACTGCACAGAAAAAAAAAAAATTCTTGATCCAAGAAAATTATAAGATCGAAGTTATTTTGGAGCAAAGAGAAATTTTCTTAGCTTAAAAAAATTTAACTTCGTTCAAGAAATTTTAACTTTATTCAAAAAATTTTCAGTCTTTCTTAAGATTTGCCTTTTTTTTTTTTTTTTTTTTTTTTTTTTATTTCAGTATTATTTCATATTTTAGTACTTTATATAAGTGAACAATATGATATTTGTTTTATAATATTTTTTATTGTTTCACTATTTAGGTCTAAATCAATTTTTTTATTTTACAAAATAAGCTATTAAAAACAATGTTAGAATGGTCAGTTAATGTATTTTGAAATAAGGCAATCTGATTTCTTGACTCAAAAATTTTTCTATTTGTTTCAAAATGACTTAATACTTTTTCAAGTTCTTCTTGTCTGATAAAAAGTATTAATTTCGTATTGTAAGTAAGTGGCCCGAAAAATGTCAGCTTAAAAATAAAATACCGAAATTTTGTCGACGAGGAGCGTCACATTCTTCATTATTTATTTCGATTAAAAGTACCGATCCGATAATTAACGAGTTACACCAGATTATTTATTATTTAAATCTCTTTAGCTACGTATCAAAGGACAGAAGAAGTCGCTCGAAAATGATTACGGTGTCTTGGGTCACTAAAATACGTACCCACGCGACGGCATACATTACTTCGTACAATACAGAGCACTTGAATACATAACAGTTAAGAGTGTACGTAAACTCTTATTATATAGTGAAGATTTGCCGTTCGGTTGGTGTTGGTGTTGGTGCTGGTGCTGGGTGTTGGGATACAGTGTGCGAGGATGAGGGATGAGAAGGCATTATGTAGGCCGCAGTAGCAGAGACGCGTAAGATACGCATCGCGTCGTCCGCCCGCACCCGACAAATTGCCTCTGCTCGTACTCGGTCTCCTCCGGCACAAAGTAGTGGCCCATTCAGCCGCCTGTGGGCTGCATATAGCATATACCATACAACATACAGCGTACAGCTTATACACAAGTTAAACTCGCCTTCTAGCCTGTGAATGCTCCTGATGAGCTTTGATGTCTCAGTCCAAGGATACTAACCAAATAATTCAACTCCTTCGTACTTTGTATTCCTTCTCTATTAACATCGCACCTTACCTCATAACTTTTACGTTTTTATTGTCAAATTTATCCTTTTCTTTGGATACGACACCTCTGCCTCCGCATGTCCGATGAAAATGTTAATCCAAAGTTTATTTGGTGAAAGAAGAAGAATAAGGAGACAGAAAAATTATTTTTAATTCATAAAAAAAAATTTTTTTTTTTTTAGAGTTGATATTCTAAGTAAAGTTTGTAAATTAATTTTTTTTTTATATATTTGTATATTCATATCTAAATTTTATACATTAAAATATTTATATAATTTTTTAATTTGAATTTTGAAGTTCAAAAAACAAGATTTAATTATAAAATATTTTTTTTAATATTTTAATGTTGATATTCATAGTAAAATTGTGAAAATACAAAAATTTATTGTAGAAAATTTCGATTTACCTCAATAGGAGTTTTGAATAATTTTAACAGAAAAATTTAAACTTAAATTATAAATAAGACTTTAATAAAAAATATTTTAAACAAAAATTAAAAATTGAAATTCTAAAAATTAAAAAAAATTATAATCGACGTTTCTTTTCAGGAGCTTTAACTTTTTACGAAATGAACCAGTTTTTTTTTGTTTTTGAAAAATTTTGGACCTGGAAGTCCTTAAAAAATTTAAAATAAAAATTTTGAGCGAAATCTAAAAAATTCACAGGAAACATTATTTTTATAAAATTTCATTTATTATGAGAATAATTTTTATCAATTTTTTTAATTGATAAAAAATTTTATTGAAGTGTTAAAATACAAAAAAATAAAGACATCACAAAATCGCCTAATAAAAATCGTTTAAAAATATTCATTTCTAATTGCAATAACGATTACTAATTTGATTATAATTACATGGCGGATGATGATGATGATGATGATGATGAATATGAATAACTCGATTATTGTCATCAGCGTTTTAAAAGTTAGCCGAAGCAATTTTCTTGCGGAGTGCCGACAGTCATGCCCCTCGGGAACAATGATGCGGAACAGACAAATTGTTCCACGTCTCGATCTACATTGCGAGTGAGATAATCCCGCAAGATATCGCATTATTATAATGAATATAATCTAACAGGTATTTTTAAATTTTCATTACCACTGACAGCTTAACAGTCTACTTAATGTACTTGTAATAAAATAGCCAGCCAAATAAAACGACTGCACACATAATACATAACTTAACATACAAATACCCTGAGTTTGATGTGTGAATAGGTGCGCATTGATTGTCAAGTCTTCGCGAGTAGTCAGCTCGATGACCAACAGATGGCACGTCCAGTCTTGCACAATGACAAGGTGACCGTTTAAACGTATCAAGGCCTAAATTGGATGTTTGTGTTATGTATTATTATTATTTTTTTGCATGCGTAGATTACAAGTTAAAAAATGGTTAAGAAGTATCAAAATGTCTCTTATCTTGTTTTATACCGCGAAATGAGATGAGATGAATAAAATGATGATGACGATGATGAGGATGACTCATGTGAGTTTATCAAGTGATTGGGCGAATAGAAGATGAAGATCCGTAAACCAAATGGCCTCTCTCTTCTCTCGATTTTGATAACACTGTGAAAAAACCCATCGACTAAATTGACGCCTTTTTTTATCCGTCTACGTCTCGTATCATAAAGATGGTGAAACATGTTCGGCAAAAATGAAAACACAATAACAATAAATAAGATACGGGTATTGTAGTTGTTCGAGGGGCAAAAAAACGCGTTAAGGATGAAAACAAATTTAAAAGAATACAACAAGACTCTGATGCCGAGGTGACGGGTCACCGACCGGGCCCACCTGCCTCTATCACTTTTCACTTTGATTCTTCAAGCACGCCTGCTTGCTTCTTTTTTTGCATTGCCACTCGCATAACTACGACAATCTGTCCATAATTGTCGCCGGTAAATTACTCATTTACTTTTTTTTTCTTTAACTAGAAAATAGTTAATAGAAAGAAAACAAGTCTTGGATGTAAAATTTATTACAGTTTTATAAAAACACTTAAGTTAAATCAATAAATGTATTTAATTTAGTGTTTTTGAAATTTATTAGTATAATTATAATGGAGAAATTGATACTATGTATTATGAGAATTTTTATGTACGAATTATACAGATAATGATGGATAAATCATATATAATCGTATTAGTCACACATTGTCACATATAAATCATGTGTGATGGTTAATTAATTATATGTATATGATTGTATATGCGATCCTATGTAATTGCATATGGATAATATATATTCACATATGCTTGTTTATGAACCGCATATTGTCACTTATGAATCACATATGATCAGATCATCACATATGAATTCTATGTGATTCCACTTATAGATGTTGTATATAGTTTCATGTGAGTCATTTATTGCCACACATGAATTATATATGATCGTATACAAATTATATATGATTATTAATCATATACACTGAAAAAAAGTTAACTTGAATCAAGATAAAAATTTCTTGAATTAAGTAGAATTTACTTAAACCAAGAAAAATTTCTCAGTTTAAGAATTTTTCTACTCAAACCAAGAAGATGAAATTCTTCACAATTATTTACTTGATTCAAGTAAATTTTTTTTCTGTGTATAAAAATGGACACATATAAATGATACATAATCACTTGATCACATATGAATTATATGTTCATACATATGAACCATATACGACCGCATATAAATCATATATGGTCAAATATAAATTCTATGTTATTCCATACAAATAATATATTATTGCATATGAATAATGATATATTATCACATATGATTATTATCATATGTGATTACATATGAACCATTCATCGTCACATATAATTCATATATAATCACATATGATGCGAACATGATCAGATTACACATGAATCCGATATATTTACATCTAAATTATGTAATCGCAAAGAAAACATTTATCGTTACATATCATCCATATATGAGCATATACATCTTTGCCAAAGCGACTGATTATTTTTACAATCATCTGTATATTTAATAATTCTTGTAGATTAAAAAAAGAAAAATTTTTTTTAGTCCACACAAATATAAAATTTTTCTTTTTTTAAATTATTAAAAAAAAAAAAATTTGATCAAAAAAATCTATTGCAACGAAATTAAGAGAAACAGTAAGTTAAGTAAAATCTTTTCAGGTTCAATTTCAATCCTGAGGAATTAAATCAATTTAAACTCATTCTCTCTGCATTTACTTTGCTAATAACTCCTTAAAGTTTTACAATGTTCTGATAATATAATCCAATCAATATATGATTAATTAAATAACAATAAATTTCAAAAATAAACAAATCCTTTCACATCTGTGCGGGTGAAGTTTTTAGAGTTTCTCGAGATTAATAAATTCCCCAATGTTTGTTTAAAAACCAGTCGGCACGTAAATGCATTACGTTGGTTTCCTTTTAAGATAAATAATAATGCATTCACATTATTAAGTAAACAGCAAAATAACAAAATCGAGAAAATAAAGGCTTGGATATTCATATATGTATTCTGCGCTGTGGAACAAGAGGAGTTTTAAAAATGTAAAGGGTGAAAGACAGGAGACATGTCCCTGATGTTGAGTGCCGAGTGTCTGATGTCCGATTTCCGAGCCGAGTTCTTTTCGTACACATATGTATTATGTATCATATATACACTATAATAATAATAATTATTATTATTATAATAATGATAATAATGGCACAGTATTAGTATTAGTACTTGTACAGGAGTTGTGCGGACTGAACTCGAGCTCGGACGTGCCCGATCAACGATCAATCGTGGAACGGCCGCGATTATTTCACGTCAGTTTAATTAGCACGCGGCGCCGGTACGCCCGATAAAACTCAACGGAGAAGCAACAACGGTTATCTCACGGGAATCTGATTTATGGCAAGTGCCTGTGACTGTGCCTCTATGTATGTATACACACTAAATATGTTGATATAATACCAACACTTGAATATGTTTGTACGTATGTATGTGAACTACTTGATGTGTAGATTGTACACATATAGAGTAAAACAGGCGAGAAAGTATAACCATTGCCACTGTTCGAGTCCTACTACTTATACTTACACTTGTACTAATACTATTGTAAATTTATACAACATGTACGCTCTGGACTTGTACCTTGAGACTCTGGCAGGTGAACGCGTGTCCTTTCTTTATTCTTTATGGATCTAAGTACATTTTATTATTTATAAATGAGTAAATAAATAAATATATTATGACTTTGCATGTGTTATTGTTTTTACACGGTGTGAAAAACATGGAAATAAATGAGTACATAAGTAATTTATTATTGGGGCTTGTACCGTCAAAATTGGTGTAAAGTCACGCGTAGGGTGTTTTATTTCTTTTAGTATGAATAAATAAATTAACACGCATTGTTGAGAAAAGAAAGTTTATGGAAATTAATTTCAAAAGGAATTATTATTCTGGGTAAAGTATTGGAGATACGAAAAAATTATAAGAGATGTTTTTTGTAGGAAATTCAATTTACTATGAAAAAATTATTTTTAATTTTATCGAATTTTTTGTTTGTTAGTTAGTATTTGAAAAAATATACAAAAAACTAAAGTTAGATAAATAAATTGTTAGTTTTTAATATTTTTTTATTAAAGAAAGTAATTTGTGATATAAAATTTTTAAAAAATTAAAACATGTACTTATTTAAAAAAAAAAAAATTATTTAAAGTTTAAAACCCAAAAATTATATTTATTAATATTTCCATTAATTTTTTTTTTTCTAAAAAGTTCATAAATTACGAAAATTAAAAAAGGAAAGTTCAGATTGAACCATTACTACAAAAGTGATGAGTAAAACAGCGAAGTTTAAAATTTTTATATATTTTGAACGTGTACTCAAAAAATCTCTAAATTTGCCAGAAAAAAATTTTTCGATGGGAAGTAAAAAGTTTAAAAAATTGAGAAAATAAAATAAAAAACTTTTTTTTATATGCTACACTACAATACACTTCTGATTGAATTTTAATTTTTTCAATTGACTCTCAACTAGTTCTATTTAAAATGAAAGTATCATTAAGATTTTTACTGAAAAACGTCTGCATGCAATTTTTAATTAAAATATTCAAAATTTATGATTGTTGCTATAGTACATAATTCCTTGACAGATTTAAATGCTAAGTAGATACAGCGATAATGACAATAATGCTTGTGTACCGAACATAAAGTCTCGAGGATAGGACGTATGGACAGATAATTGCAGAGAGCGGCATAGAGGGTGGATATGGGTGTCAGGCGGTCCTGTATCTGTTATCTCAACTAAACCGCCTACGATAGATACAGAGCAGACTTATATTCTATTGTCTACCATACGGGTTTCGTTGGGAACAGCTCCTCCTGAGAACCGAAAAAAGCAGCTCCAGGAGCAACAAAATAAACCGACGGGTGAGTAACATTCAGCTATCACGCATGATTCTAATAAATAACTCTCCTCTAGGTTCTTATAATTCCCGAGACATATTTTATTGTGGTACATATAGTTTTAATGGGTTGTGGCCAGCCTCAACAAGCTATAGGCTAGCAGTTCTTTAGCAGACTTACACTCCCCGGTATTAATATAAGGCACGAATCACATAAGTATAAGTAAGGATATATTAGCGGATATACTCAGTGCCATTGCCCGTCACAGAACGATTAAGTTTAAGCTTGATACCTTATGATATGCGTTATTATTTATTACAAATGCGTATCACTCTCTCGTATATAATACAACTCTCGGCAACCGGTCGTAATAATTAATATGCATCATTAATCCCTCTTAAATAGGTCAATCTATTCGCGAGAGCCGTACACGTATACGCTGATCATATCGTCGCTCATAATTCTCACTATTGCTGTAGCTGCATTAATACGAAATTTTTAACTGTTAATAAATGCGTCTATTTCGACCCGACTTTTTATTTATTTTGTATTTTTATTTTATTTATCTATCAATCATTTTTTTTTTTTTTTATTAATCACGAGATTCATATAAATATATTATTGAGAAAAGTTGTGAGAATTTATAGAGCACACTTTTTTTTTTTAGTAACATTTTTTTGGAAAATTCCTCACGAAAAAAAAATTAACTTGATTTAAAAAAAATATTCTTGAGTCCGATAGATATTAACTGTAATTAAACAAAATAAAATGAAATGCATAAAATTTCTTTATTTTGATGCATTCGATATTTAAACTAATATTTTGAAATGAAAGTGACTTTATTATGAAAATGTTTTCATTTTCTTATAAAAATTTGTGAAGAATCAGAAATAAGTTAAATTTCGAAATTTTTTTTTACCATGCTCGTAATGTAAGATGTTTTAAGCTTGGGAAAATTAACTTTTGTGATATCGTTGTTGCAAATAAAATTTAATTGCGTAAATTTTTGATATATTTTTATTAAAACAATGGACTTGTTTTTTGATGAATCCATTTTAAAGCGATATTTGTTCCAAAATATTCATTGAATAATGTAATTTAATATAAAATTACATTGTTTTCGTAGAAAGCTAAGATTTTAAAGACGGTTCTCTACTTAGATTTTTTTAAAGAATTAAAAATAATTTTTTTTTTAAATTTTATTTTCAAAAAGTTAGATTTGCTACTGAATTAAGAAATTGACGGCATAAATCATATAAAACAGTTGTTATATATGAAAATCTTAAATTATTAATTGTGAATTTGGTAGTATTATGTTTTTTACATTATTTATATGTATATTACACAGAAAAAAAAAAATTACTTGAATTAAGTAAATAATTTTGAAGAATTTCATCTTCTTGGTTTGAGTAGAAAAATTCTTAAACTAATTAGATTTTTCTTGATTCATGAATTTTTCGTGTCGATTCAAGACAATGAAATTTTTCAAAATTATTTTCTTGGTTCAAGAATTTTTCACTTGATTAAAGTTAATTTTTTTTCTGAGTATAAATTAAAAATACAATTGAACTAGAATAAAATCGAAAATTTAATAATAACTTATTGCCGTAGCTCATTACAGATAAGTATAATTTTATTTTAAAAACACACACCCACTTTTTAAACGATATCTGTTATATATAACATAAAAATAGTTGAAACTTTTGGTAGTTATATTTATTATCAGACATATGGCAGGGGTTTTCGTATCACTACTGGTTAAATAGTTTGTGTAAATAAAGAAACCGTTGATGTTGATGTATACAAGACAGCCGACATGAATAGTGTGCTTCCGAGTAAGAGAGTGTGAGGGAAAAAAAACGTATGATAGATACACACAAGTGTGTGTAATACAAGGTGGCTGTGTCTGCGTCTGGGTAGTAAAAGTTTGTGCACGAAATAAAGGGGAAGGATGCTGTGCTCTATACTATCGAAAAGCTAGTATTTATAGCTCCATTAAGATTGCCAGGACTAAATCATCCCCTACCTCCACTTTATTCTCCCACTTTCACATATATGGCAGAATCTCTTCTATATATGTATGTTGGAACTTTGTTGTACCCTTAGGGTATGTGCAATAGCTACCGATCGAACGGACCAAGCTATATAATATTTTGCTGCATTTTATACTTTGTTATCCTTCACACACACTAAAAATAAACATAAAAGTAATCAATAATTTTTTTTTTTCATCAATCATTATTTATCATTATTATTCTTTTTTTTTTTTTTTTCAAAATTATATCGATCGAATAGTAAAACTTAATTACTTTGTGGATAGTAAATAATTATTGCTATTTTCCAGAGTATAAAAAAATTTTTTTTAATTTAAATCTATGCAAGCTGTACAAGCTGTACTTTACTAAGAAAAAAATACTTGAAAAGAAATGATTTTTTTTTGGCTTAAGAGTAAGTCAAAGTCATTAAAAAAATTTGATTTTAATAATAAAAGCATTGTTTCATTTTCAAAATCTTAAATTTATTATAATTTTGAATTAAACAATCATTTTGAAGAATTCAAACGTCTTCAATCAAGTATAATTTACTTAAACCCAGAAAAATTTCTTAATTTAATAATTTTTCTGCTCGATTAACTAAATTTAAATTCATCACCATAATTTTCTTGGTTCAAATTTTAGTCCGAGTATTCTCTATTCTTTAAAAAAAAAAAAAAAAGTTGTATGCCAATAAGAAGTGCAGTTAATTAGTTACAACAAAAACAAAGATAAAACTCTACAGATTTATGTATCACTTCAAATTCAGCTTCGATGTATCGGATTCCAATACATATTCCAGAACATGTGTGTATCCAAGAATGCAAACTTTTAAACTTTTCCATGACGCTAGAGTCCCATAAACCCAAACGAGCAAAAGAAATAAAAATCGGTAAAAGAAAAAGAGGTAGAAAAAAAAAATGATGATTGGTCGTGGTGACGTGTCGGTGGCAGGATATCGCGGTCCATCGGGTTGTTTAGTGTTAGCGATGGCATCGAGCAGGGCGGCCGCGTCAACGACATACATTACGGCCAACATTTACTCGGACTACACCGACTAAACTCACTCGACGCTTCTCGTCGTGTACCTTCTCAATGTAAGTGTAATGATGAGTGTGTATGTGTGTGTGCTCGCATGTCTACAAATACACGCAATACTGCTCTGGCCTGGAAACAGTCACACTTTTAAACAAATACTCACACAAATATAAATGGATATTAACCTAAGAAGAAGAAAAGGAGAGAAGAAGAAATAAGAGAGAGAAAAGGAGAAGGATAGAGATAGCGAGGATCGGGCACGTCAGCATTCATTAGCCTGGACCTTATCTCGAGGAGGCTTCTCCCCGCGAGCGAGATCTTTTAGTTTGTGTTTATTATCTGTCTTTCTTTATTCTCTGTTGGTTCTTATTCTTATTATTATTATACTGAAGCAAGTAAACGTTCTCGGCTTCGTCCAGCGTGATTTATAATTGTGTTTTCGTATTCCACCCCGGACACCCCCACCAGCACAGCACTACCATTGATTCCTAGTCAATGTAAATACCATTAGCTTTCCAGCGGATCATTACCATTAGGTGTAGTTTGTTAAGATTCAACTCATCCTCATCCAAATGTTTCTCTTCTATGTATAGAAGTGGATTGGATATAATACGTATACTCGCGTTCATTACGGTGAGATATAAACCAGATATATGTTTGTGTCTACATATATACGATACAACCCACAAGGGATTCTCACCGATCGCCCCATAAAATCCTCATTTTATTAAAACGCGTCCACTCGTCCGCACATATTTATCGTCAACCATTCTCTTCTCAGCTCTTCCGAGGAAGTATATATGTTCAGGCACACTTATACGTCCAGCCCCCTCCAGCCCCCTTCTTAATAATGTCCTTAATCCGAGTGAATGCCCACTTTTGTTGCACACTCGCGTTTCAATAATACTATTTATTGTTTCCTTTTATCATATTACCAACAGACGATCACATTTCAATTTCTTTGTGCATAAGATACTTTAATAAACTTGCTTAAAGTCTACCATCACTTGTCGTTTGTGTCGAAATTTATCATACATTTTATTTTTACAAAACGTAAATTAAAGATAACATCGTCATTTTTATGACTGAAAATTTACTACGCGTGAAAAAATTTTTAGATATGTTGTTACATGTTCAGAAAATTTGATATGTCTACATAGTTCTACAGAATATTTTAATATAATTTTTTGATCAAAAATAGTGTTGAAAATATCCGACAGATGGCGCATGGTAGTTAAATTGTCTCGTTCTAAGAGAGTTCATTTTAAGCTTTTAAATTTTAAAATTTAAAAAAATGATTTTAACTCTCCTAAAAAACTTATTCTTAGTTTTTAGTTTCATGAATTACTGATAGAACTTAAAATTATTCTTAACAGAAGGTATTACAGTAGGCAGACAAATTAAAGTGACATTGTTTTGCTAAATAAAACCAAAAATACTCAATAAATTTTAAAGCCTTTTCATCATTATGGTGTCAATATAATCTTATTTTATTTATTAATCAGAAAAATTTTTCAACTCATCATAGAATGCAAATTTTCTACGATTAAGTGAGAAAAAATTATTTTAATATTTAATGACAACAAGTTATTAATCATTGAAAGTATGAAACGATCATTGAAATTGTTTTTTAATGAATCCATTGAAAAATGATTACATACAATAATTTTTTGTGATCAATAAATATGAGTATCATCCCCTTTGGGTATTTGAGTATTTCACCAAAAACATTGTATAACTGAATCTGTGGATTTACATCAATAAAGGTCTACAATCGTAGTAATATAGACACTAGATTGAGCTATAAACTCCATACACTGGGGACATGTACTGTACTTCACAGTGAAAAGTTGACGATGTAACATCGTAATTTCTGTATGTTACATCGTATTTTTGTAGAGACTCTACACTGTAATGACCGTTTGATTTGGAAGTAAGGCCAGCTAATAAATGTAAATTTTAAATTGGACATTTATTCTCTCGTGTATATTACGATGTAACGATTATAATTTTTCAAATTTTTGATAGTAAATTTTCGGGTTTTGCAGGAAAAAATAAAATTAAAAAAAAATAATAATAATAATCATGAGAGCATTGAGATGGAAGATGAAGATAAAATAAAGCAAGTGCTACTGAGTGAATTTATACAAATTAATTAAAGGCCAGTAAAACGGAACGGACAGTCTAATTACTCTAAAGTGAGGGAGAGTTACGCTCATCGGTCTGGCATAAAATACAAAGAATAAACCCTGTCGGTTCGCATTGCCATTAGTACCAAAGAAGAGTTCTTTGCTGTGGGAATAAGGCAAAGTTTAAGTGTAAGAATAAGCAACGCACAACCTAACACCAAGATCTTTCAGTTGAAGAAGAAGGGCTGAATTTAAAGACGAAGACTGTAGAAGTACAAAAGTAGCGGGGGCGTTTGTCGTAACACAACCCAACCATCAGGATCACCCGGGACGGAGTTGGTACAAACGCTAGAATATTGTATAGGTGTTTCTGCCAGAAGGTTGTCGAGGATGGATCCTAGTGTTGGAACGGCAAAGATAGAGGAAAAGGAAGAGAGAGAGAGAGGGGACTTTGAGGCCATACGGAGACAAGCCCGCGGGCTAAACAGCCATCTAAATGCATCCGAGGTGGCGCTCACTGCCATTACGGCTGATGGACGCTTATTGACGCGCGCCCTGCCAACCCTGAGCAGCTACGGCAGCTACCAACTGAACCCTCTCCTGGGTCTCTTCTCGCTTCTTTTACCTCTGTATTCCCATCTCGCTCCGGTAACCCCTCACGGTCTTGCCCTCCGGCAACCCCCCGAGAGAAACAACTCCGTGGAATCGCGAAAGTGTCGTCGTTTCGTGCCTCTGCGAAACATAGAAGCTAAAGTACTTTTATGTTTTTTCATTTTTTTTTTTTTTACTGAAAATATCATCTTTTTTTTTTTCTTTTTAAACCCAAGCAAAGCTTAAGCTGTGACAGATGTCAAGTTGAAAACACTTTCTGGTTTATTTCCTCGGGACTTTTGATTGAATTATAACTCAAAACTTTTAATGATTTATATTTAATACGTATATATAAGTTGAGGAAATAAGAAAGTTGAGAAATATTTTAGGAGTAAACACTTATTAATTGTGGAGTTGATTTTTCAATTAGTTAATCTTTTAAGAGAAAAATTAAGTTCGTCAATGGTGTTTATACATGCTGAAATGTTATGTTAAGAGTGATCTATTATTCATTTTTAATAATTACTTATTTACTAGCAATAATAATTATCTCAGTTTTTCAAGATTTAATTTTTATTACAAAATATGCAGCTTTTTTCGTTCAAGAAATTAATTCTTGATTCAATGAATTATTGCTCTTATTCAAAAAAAATCTTCACTCTTATGAATTACTTTATTGCTTTTAAACAAGATAAATACAGATCACATCCAACAATTTTTCTTTTTAAATAAGAATATGATAAAACACTCAACTTAATTTGAGAGGAGAAAAATTAAACCAAGAACATAAGTTTGAGGAGTTTGATAGTTTTTAATCAAGCAAAAAATTTCAGCTTCATTTTATATTATTTGAAAAAAGTTTTAAATATCTTTTTAAACTTGGTCGAGCAAAAATTTTATTTTATCCATAGGAATTTAATTTTTTTGGCACAAATTGATAATGTTTTTAATCAAGAAGCTACATCATAAAAGAAAATGTGAACATTATTGGTTTAATGTTTTATCTATTTAATATGATCAACATTTGAATCAAGTGTCAATCGATATTGACTGAAATTAAAAAGATCCTAATCCAAGAATTTGGATAATAAGAACAATATAAATTTTTTAAGCAAGACAGCCGATTTTTTTTTAAATAAATTTTGTTAGTCCAAAATAATTTATTATCTATTAGTGTTAAAAATATATGACCATAACTATATGACCATTGCAGTATTGTTGAACGGACCACATTTGCAGTAAAATAAGTATGAATATTCTAAGATGAATCGTGAGTATTCAAAAAATCAGCATCACTGACGATTCATGATCCATTCAATCAATAATAATGATGCTGAATTATGAGGGTTGGTTAATGACAAAGCGGAAGGTTTGAGCACTGCTCGTAGAGTAAAAAATGTAAATCGTTGGCAAAGCTCGGAAAAGCGTACTCTCGTATTTCCTCTGTAGCTCGAATGGGCGAATCACTTTGTGAAATTTATCGTTGCCGTTAAGTCGGGCCGCCGCGATCCGTCATGCGCGATGCTACTTGTATATGTAGGATGCCGAGCAAAGCATCAGTAACTACTCCACTAGAGTAACAGTAACAGTAACAGTAGGAGAAGACGAAGCTACCTAACCTTTGAAGCAGAGCTCTCATTCTCGTGCAAGCTCTTACTTTCCCGTTTTCATTCACTCCGGCAACTTCGCCAAGAGCCCGGCGCACCAAATGAAAATTTATTGTTTGAATTCGAGAACAGATAGATAGCTGCTACGATAAGAGCAAAAGAAGCATCCACCATCGAGGATCCAACATCCAGCATCACCAGAACGTACCGACTCTTGTCGGAATCATCTCCTCGTATTTCAACCTTCTAACGTGGACTAAATCTTGTCCCAGGAATTATTTGTCCGCCCGTTTGAATAGATTCTCTGGAAAAGCTCTGCTCTGAAACTGTGGGCGTGTCGTCGGTGTGATCGCCCAGAAGACGACCAGGATCGACGTGTTACATCTACATACCCACACAAACACACGAACATACTTATACAGAAAGATAAAATTTAGCCCCCATCCCACTCCAACTTTTACCACCCTGCGGGTCCTCTTCCTCTTCGTCTGCAAAAGGGGAGTATGTTTATTGCTGGAAGCTATCTTGTGGAAGCTAGCTGGGGTGCCGCGTCACACAAAGTCATTTTCATAATTCGGCCGTTCGTATTCTCCGTGGCCTTGCGGCCCGAATCGAACAACAGCAGAGCCCGCGAGTACAACTCCCTGTTTGTCTCTCATTCTCCCTCAGCGATTCAAAATCCTCCGTCTCATTTTCTTCACTTAAGCCCGTCCTTCCTTCACGTGTCTCGCCTTAAACATAGCTAGGACATACAACACAGAACACAGAACACGGAACATAGAACATAGAAAATCCCTTTTCCCCAAGCACTCGCTGCCTCAAGAAATAAAACCAAAAATAAAGATGCCATGGAGCGAGAGTGCATTTATTGGCAAGACGCAGCCATCAAGATTTATTTAATTGATGCCTGTTTTATCTCCTGGAATAATGTTCGTGTGCATGCGACATGTGTGCATTCCAACTTTGTATGTGTGTAATATTTGTAAATAATGCTAGCGATCAATCGTCACATGTTGGACAGGAGGAATTACAGAGTTTTTATTTGTTTAATGTCAAGGGAAAGCGCGATTATCTGTTAGATGCTTAACAGGTGAGGCAGGACAGCCGAGATACCACTTGGTGAGCAATGGCTCCTATCCGGGAGACGTATATCTCAGGCAACAGTCGGAGCTAAGATGCAGAAGTTATGAGGGAACATGTGTAATGTTAATATCTATTTATATGATAGCCAGCGGTGGTTATTTTTTATTGGAAAATTAAATGTTTTTAAGAGTTATGATGATGATATTTGTTTCGCAGTAGTAAGTCCTGGATGACCGACAAGTGTGTTTATGCTTGTGTGCAAGTGAAGAGAGATTAAAATGAGGAGTAAGGGTTGATGGTTGATGGTAAAAGGTAGTTTGGTGCTGGTGTTCCCTCTGCAGTACGCGGCTATATTAACCCTAATGACTTGCAAGGATATAAAGCACATCCCGCGCATACACTAACTCGTTATTATTGCCGCATAAATAACGCGATAATCCTCCAGTGCTGAAGGCTAAAGCGGTAGCATGCGAAACGCTCAAGGGGAATCGGAGCTTCCGTTTGTCTCCCTCTCATCACACCAAGATCGCTATTCTTTTTTATGGCTGCTCTGCAGTCAGAGATCGCGAGTCAATTTTCGGATTTAAATGAGTATTTATTTTATGGGCGTGATACTGCATGGAAAAGTACCAGATAAAAAATTGACTCATTGTTGAGATTCATTAGTGAAAAATATAGATTGGTATTTTTGAAAATATGAAAAAGGTTTTTTAAATTTTTATGTGCGTAAGCTGTATAATCATAATTCATAATTTTTTTATTAGACAAAAATTTTTTAGAGATAAAATTTCAATTCAGTTCTTTAAATCTTGATTCATCTCTTAAGAATTTATTTTCTAAAAATTATGAATGAAGAGCTTCAATACTTATAAAGTCCTGTAGATTTTTGATTTTGTTTTTTTTTTTCAAATTAATTAATTGACTAATTCTATTGATACCAAATAACAATTCTAGCTAGTCACTTAATGTTTAATTTTAAATTTAAAGTGTAAGAAAAAAATTACAATTAACATTTTTTTTTAAGTCGTTTTCATTTCGACCAAAAACGTAAGATTTTAACCAAGTTCTAAAATAATAACATATAGTTAAATTCGATCATCAATATTCATTGTTGATAAAAAAAATAAATTTGATCAAACAGCCAAAATTTTTAACCACGAAAATTATTTTTAAGAATTAAGCAGTAGAACAATTTTTGTTAAGAACAATTGTTCATGTTTTACGTAAATTTTACTTGATTTAAGAATTATTTTCGTTGCTTCAAGATGATCAAACTCTTAAAAATAATTTTCTCGACTTAAAATTTTTTTTCTTGAATCATGTTAAGTATTTTGTCATTTTTGATATGTAAATAGTGATGATTCATAACAATTACTGATAAATTATATAATTAAACTATGAGATGTAAAATAACTATGGCTTAGAAAAATATATCCGACTACCAATTGACAGTCAAAAATATTGTTTTTGTATCTTATTCATAAATTTTTGTAAATTATTTACTATTATTTCGTGTGTATTTAGATATTGTCATTCAAAATTTCTGAAAGTTAGCTTATCATTTTAATCAGAGTATTTTGAACTAGTTGAAAAAATTTAATTTCAATTGAAAATGTAGTTAATTGTCTATAATCAAAAAAAGATTGAAAACTCTGTAGATATGTATGTTTGAAAAAATGATCAATTATTGACAAAATGATTATGTAAATTAAAAATAAATCAAAAAGAAGAAGAATAAATGTCGTATAATTGACTTTGATGGAATGACATCCGTAAAAATAAGTGACCATTGAGGGACAATAATCGATTACAATCATCAAACACTGATAATAATTGGATCAAAATGAAAAAATTAACAATAGAGCGTGATCTGGTTGATAAATTCAGTGGTGTAGCTCATGTCGATTCGGTAATATGTACTTGACGGGAGCATGACGTATCTCTCGGGTGGATTACAACAGCGTGTGAGGGTCATCCGTCAACCCTTTAGGTCACGTCTGCCCGTCAGTCAGTCGTATCACGCGTCAATCGTTATTGACTGGTGTTACTCCGGTAGCTGCTGGATGGTGGTCGGTGGCTGATGGCTGCTGGTGAATCAGCTACTGGATGGATTCCCTGAGTATGAGAGCGAGCTGTCGTACCGGTGTATGCCAGCAAGCTCGCTCGAATGCATAATCAGGCTGCTGCTAGCACTCGCACTAGTTCTACCAGTAGCAGTTGTACCAGGACAAGCAGCAGCAGCAGCAGCAGTACTAGTAGTCGTATCCCTGTTGATGCGACGTCCAGTCATCGATCGTTCGGCTCTAGAGCTGGACTACGTCGGCTGATCCCGTTCTGTGTGCTTGACAAATTTTGTGACGCGTTTGCGACACGACGTCCCATATGAAAACCTACCTACACACATCCAATCGCGATACTAGTCTATTTTCGGTATAATATGCCACATGCCAGGATTATTTAGCCTCCACACTTTCTATCCCTCTCTTTATGTTCTATGTGGACGTCAACCGCTAAAAGATAACCACGAATTAACTAAATTATTTTTAAATAGATTCTGTTTTACTCTAAATTTAAGCGACCGACAAATCCGCTCTGTACATAATTATGCAATTGATTCGTCAA
The DNA here is from genome assembly GCA_000956155.1 of Cotesia vestalis. Taxonomy (NCBI): domain Eukaryota; kingdom Metazoa; phylum Arthropoda; class Insecta; order Hymenoptera; family Braconidae; genus Cotesia; species Cotesia vestalis. The sequence goes on along the minus strand of JZSA01006502.1, from coordinate 70,724 downwards.
GCTTTATAATCTACTTCGCTGTCGATTTGTATAGACACATGTTTAATGTTCAACACAGTTGTCCGATTATGTCAAGGTAAATTGCATGCCAAGTAAATACTGCTATAGAAAATTTCAGATGCAAATCGGTCTCAAATGATCCACTTAATTTTTATTGACAAGTGAAATAATGAAAAAGCTAAGGAAAAAAAATTTTTTTTTATTCTTTAAGCTAATTTGTTAAATAATTAAACTTTTAAAAAGTAATGCTTAATTTTTTTTTTCTGTTGTAACTCTTTTTGTAATAAAAAATGTATGTAAAAAAATTTCCTAATTTTTGTAATTGAACAATTTGGAAATTTATTTATTTTATAGATGGTTAAAATTCCTATAAAAAATTTTTCTTATTATTTTTTTATATATTTAATATTTTATCCATAATACTAACTTTAATTTTCTCAAAATGATTTTCAATTCATTAAATTTTTTTTTTTCAATTAATTCAAACTTTTTTCAATAGAATGAAAGATTAAAAAATAAAACTGTAGAATGAGCTTACAGCATGTTTAAAATTTTCACACCCCACTGGAGAAAGTATTTTTTTTTTTTTTCAGAGTGATTGTAGCTACATTATCCCTCGCAAAGCTTTAGTTTTATTTCCACACCAACAATACAACTTATTGGTAGTATACGGGCTTACTAAACCAATAAATCTTTTTCAGGGTGACCGGTTGATCGACAGACAGAGCTGGTACACTAATTGCTGATTTTTATTTTTTAGTTAAACGATTTTTCAGTTCGGAGCTAACTGCTGGCCACCGGTTCAACAGGTGTCGTTGGGTCGCGGTAAACTTTTATTTGTCCGCGAGCAGAAGCTGCGAGGGGATTCCACCGTACCCGGGAACACAAGCCAGAAACGGCAAGGTAGCCATACTGCTGAACAACGGGGAGAACGAGTAGAGTAGACTAGAGTTGTGTAGTGCCGGCACGGGTACACGCGCCGAGTTGAGCGAGCAGTAGTCTATTAGTCGACGGTGAAAAAAACGCCAGAGATCCACACACACACACACACACTTTTACATTCACAGGCTCGTTATTTCATCTGGTTGATTTTTTTATCTATTTACTATTATTTTAAAAACTTTTTGTTCTCGGTGTTTCGTTCATTTTCCGAGTTTTGTTCTATTCGTTTTCGAGGGACCGTATCGGTATACTGTGCAATGCTTTTACCGCTAACCCGTTTGAATTTGATCGTATATTATACTTTTGACGCGGAAAAATTTCTACCGGACGTGAGTGTGTTTTTAATATTCAATATAAAGGGGAAAAACGGCTGCTGTGCAACTTTATTATCTCCGTCTAAGGAAGTATATAAGAGCCCCATAAAAGATCGATTGAATCTATTTTTCATCGAGAAACTCTAATACAAGTGTTATAATCATTTTTTTTCCGGATTACAATACACAGTATGTGGCAACATGTCCGTTATTTAGGGGAAAGAAGATCGCTTTAGAGTATTAAAAAATTTTTTTTTTTAAAAAGCATTAATTAATTTTATCTCAAATAATAAAGACAAAACATGGAATTTTCTTAGCAAAATATAGTAGCTTATTAAATAAATATTAATTTTTATCATTTTCATAAATATTTCTCTTATACACGGAGAAAAAAAATTTCTTTTGAAAACAAATGAATATTTTTGTGACAAAAAATTTGTTAGACATTTTCAACAATTTTATTTCTTAGCTGGAGAAATCACAATTTTTTTCACAGTAACTTCTTTGTCTAAAAAAATCTATAAATCAGTTGACCGCGCAGGCCAACCCTAGAACTTCCCATTAAGTTTGAATTTAAAGCGCCCTAAAATTTATCTGCAGTGAAATACTGTAAAATTTTTTTTATTTTTATGTTTAATGAACATTATAAGGAGAAATTGTTTTCAAATTTATTCTTCTTAAACCTAGCGAGCACAGTCATTTAAAAAATAGACTAAGTCGAAATTAAGAAAAGAGTTTTCCATTGATACAACGTTCGCCTTTTTTCTCTTCTTATTTTTTCACTATGTATCACATCATTCCGCTGACAAAGATGATGATTCCGATGATATGACAATAATTGTCGGAATTATTGCGGCGAGATCAAGGTTCTCTATAAAACTAATCGCCCGGGAATCGTGAGCTCTTCAATCGACGTGTCGCACAATCCAGCGTTTCCTTTCAACAAATACGCATGTCATCGCTCGGTTATTGAGACGAGCCGAAAGATTAATCAAAGTATCATCATTCGAGATGTGTGTGCCCAGATAAAATACACTATTTAACTGATCGATGCCCGTTGATTGACTGCATCACAATTAAATGCATTACAATCCTTTTTTTGTCCGATACTTATAACAATAACGATGACCACCATCATCATCATCATCATCATCATCATATAATTGTTGTTGTTGTTGTTGTTGTTGTTGCTATTTTAACCACAGGGTAGCATTATAAATAGTAAATAATAACCGATTACAAGAATGATTATTAAAATTTATACCCACATTAATTTATTATCGTAATTAAACAATACTGGTGTGCAAATAAATATATTTATATAATTTTGTATCGTTCCCTTCTTCAATGCCCACAGGATCATTTACTCATCCACACACTCGCTTGGAGATACAGGTACACAGTTAAAAGGATGATAATTTTTTGGTCTAACTCGATTTTGTATTGGACGAAAACTCGTTAATTTACAGTGGAAGCCGATTTGCGTAGCGTCCCATCGACATTACGCTATTCTGCTCGTATCAGATAGCGGTGCTTTCCCAGCATTCGTTTATTTATCGCACGGAAATTTCGCTGATTAGCATCGTGCGGACTGCACTAATGCGTTGTCTCGTAATTCATCGATTTATACGGGTCTCTCGACGCGGCGAGCTATTCACCCAGCTTCCAGTTGTTGGCAATCGTACCTACATCGCTCGACAGGGACCCACCCGGCAAAACCACCAGAGAAAATCCTGTGAAAAAGCTAAACTGCTCGCCCATCGCCCATCTAAATTGCTACCATTTATTAAGCCAGCGAACAAACAAACTAACTGACAAAATGCTTTTTCTCCTTTTCTTCTGGTGTATCTTAATATTTAACACCAGCCACCTTCGCCAAATCTTCATCTTCCGTATCTTGCTTCGTCCTATTCTTTTGGAGCCACACCAGGAAATATCAGACAGAAGACACCATGCATTGTCGTCATTGCGACGATCGGGAAGGAACTCACCGAGGTCGTAGATTCACCGACGGTAGATCCAACGAGTCCTCGAGGGATCAGAATGGACAAAGTTTTCTTGGGCTCACCCTCCAGAGAATTACTTCTCCTTATATTACCTCTCTCCGTCCCAGGATAAGCTAGCAGCCCTAAAGCTCCAGTGGTGGTGGGACAAGGCTCCTCTCCAGTTGTGAGTAGTATCATCCTCGAATGACACCAACGAGTGTGCCAGCAAGTTGTCTCGAATGCCCGTTCTCGCATAAACTCACCAGCGATACACTTGTGTTCGTTCTATTCTAAAGTAGAAGCAGAAGTAGAAGGTATAACGATAGCTGAATGCGTTGTACTGCCAGATAAAGTTAAATCTGTTTCGCTGGCTTAGGCTGAGTTACTTGTCGGGCACTAACATAAAGGAAAGGGGTTTTGTGAATGGCCCGTCGTCATTCTCCTGTGCTAGCGATAGTCTACCAACTGAGTCAGAGAGCTGGTATAGTTTAGTAGTGCCGGATCGTCTACGTCTATGGGGTTGCAGTCGGGCCCGGGTCGTCGAGCCACCAGCGAGCCGAGAGATTGGATCCCGGAAATGAGACAAACTGATGGAACTCTGAGCGTACCACCGAACGAGGACATACCAGCAAGAACAAGAACCAGTTGTCGTATAAGGGATGGAAATACGCGGTGCTTGCTTCTCGATAGCTTACTTTATCTCACTATCTATCTGCCGTTCTTCCTCCTTCTTTTACCTCAAGGCAGACTGTCTTCTTCCGGCTCGCCGTCAGCTGATACTTTTATTCTTATTCTTAACCAAACTCCGTCCCTCGACGATTTCTCCTTCCCGGATCTTTCTTTCCGGAACTTTTCAAGAAAAATTATTAAGTCGATCTTGGTGTCTCGATGAGTCCGAACGGGCTCCGATGGCTCCAACTACCCTTCTATCTAACTACACCGCTATCCTCGAAATATATACCAATGGCAATTTTTCTGGCCCGGATGTTCATACGATTGCATAACTCGCCACGTCTACCGGAAAATTTTTGGACAAGAATTTCATTAACTTTATATACACAGTACTATACTCTGCATAGCCTGGCTTTTATACTATATATTTGTACGTTATGGTTTCTTGTGCTAGTCTCTGTATTCTCCCAAGATAAGGAATAGCAAGAAAAGGCATTTCCAAAGTTACTACAACACACTCTACTTATTGCAGCTACCTATATTCCACATCTATTTCCACATTTATATAAATTTCTGTACAAATACATCCAAGGTTTATATCTTGAGCTTCGCTCGATATACCCACAGCATATGCGATAAACTGAGCCTACGTGAATTTGGAGACCGTCCAACACCGGGAAATCATTGCAAGCTTAAGAATGCCCGAAATAAAGTACCACAAGATAACGGATAACACCGGCACTAAAAAGGCACCAATTCCACTGAGAATTTACAGGTACGGTTGTACCTGTATTTCCTCGAGAAAATATGATAGATCCGATGAATAACGCGTCTGTTCGTCCCGTGGCGACCATCCGTCAACCCTTTCAAAGTGGTTGACACCCGCGTCTGCAACCACGTGAGTTAGACAGCTCACACCTCGCCTTGTTACCGAGCTGCTCGGGGATTTCGCCCAGCTGAGGGGGTAAGATGTCATTTGGCAGTAGCAGTAGCATCACCATCACCAATGCTTAGAGTGATGAATGGTCTGATAAGGTGTCAATAGATGTATCCCTAATCTCAACTTACTCCGATGTATCCCGGTTTTGATCTTGCTGATACCAGATTCACTGAATTTCAATTCGGTCATGTACAAACCAACTGGTATTACTCTACTGGTAGAATACGCTACTACACACTGTAAAAGTCTTTAAATTCACTCAACCAAGAGCAATAAAACGTGTAGAGGGAATGAGATAAAACTTAACATGCTCTGGCATAATATATCTAACATAACAGTTATCCAGTACCTACTCTAAAATTTATATTTATATGTTATACGTACATATATAACAAGAACGCACAAAGACAAGGGAGAAACGTGTTTTGCGTTTAATACGAATTGGAGAGTCGGACGTTGCCGTGGAATCCATCACGTGGTATAGCTCGGCGTGGTCGGTCCCGCAGTCATCCCCCGGGTCGGATAAATACTTATTTAACGCGCTTATGCATGCAGCCGCGGTAGCGATACGACCCGTAAATCTGTCCGAGGAAGCACAATGCCGCTAATTATATACATTCCCGTGACGCGAAAGAGCAGGAGTGAGTGAGTGAGATCTAAAGGGCACCAGTAACTGCTCCAGTCTCTGCTCCGGTGAGAGAAAGAGATAGACAAGGACAGAGATAGAGATGGAGTTGAGGACCAAACTGAAGCTTCCCCGTTGGAGCCCCACCGCTTCATCCTCGAGGTTCTATCCTGGACTCCCAGACTCAAAAGACTGGCTGATTTATTGCCGAAGAGAGGAGGGAAAATGTCGACCTAAGCTCATACGTACGGGTTTGTATGCCCTTGCGCGGGCGCTACACACACAGCAGTGATGCAACTCTTCTTTGCTGATATCAGGGTGCAAGCCGAAAAGAGACAGCCTGACATGCACCAACCAACCGGCAAGGTACAGTTCTAGGTTCTAGGTTTAAGCTCCTCATGAGTGGAACGAGGACGAGGACGTCCACCAGCCGGAAGACGGAGACGAAAACGGGGTATCGGTAACGGGTGGGCACGTAGCGGCCAAAGAGTGGGATGCTGGTATGAGCAGTATAAGTTCAAGCAGTATTAGTACCAGCAGTGGTAGTGGAGGAAAGAGAACGAAGCTATAAATTCCTTCCATCCCTCTCCGTCTACTATTCGTTGTGCTATATCGCTGATTTATAAATATGACTGTAGCGAAGTATAATAATACGTACGTAGCCACCGAGCCGAGACGGGGGGTGGTTTATGCCTCCCTTCATCTCTCCCTCCGTCTCCTTTGCCCCGCGATTCCAACTTATTCTTACTCTCTCTCAATTCTCTTTTCGCCCACAACACACAATTCTGCTTCTATCCATGTCTATGTCTATGTCTATGTCTATATCTATATAACACCAATGCTCCTGCTCCTGCTCTTGCTTCTGGTGCTTCTGCTGCCGTGTACTTCGATGATGTTTATTTCCTTTTCTATCTCCACCAGCAAACGACAGTTGACTCCTTCTCTTTTCTCCTCGGTTACTCATTCATTCATTCCCTTATCTTCTTTGCCTACTTCACACAGTCACGGGCGTTATAATTGAAAATTGATTTAGGTCCAGGCGCTGTCAGTCGCTCCGCCGACGGCATAAAGACTCGTCGAGAGCTACCACCGTAAACGGGCTTAGATTCACAGCTTATATCGTCATCTTCTGCTCTTTCTCTCAGCCAACACCTCAACAAATATAGAAGACATTTAGCGTAACGCCAGAGATATACACTCCACTCCACTCTCCAAACTGCTGGGAGTTTCAGCAAGAAGAAGAAGAAGAAGAAGAAGAAGACGACGAAATAGAGTAGAGTGAAATGACGGAAACAAAAACCAGACTTGAACCCGGCGTGGCACCCCCTCATCGCATCCTACGGGGTGGTATAACGTCACTTGCAGAGTATAATCAGGATTTGTAGCGGAGTGGAGGCGAGCAGTGGTACTGGTGAGACGCCAAGCGTTATTAAGGCGCGACAAGAACTCTGCCGTGATGAGCTCGCGATGCGCACCGCAGGATATCACTCTGATTTATATGCTCAACGACGTACACCTACTACTATCACTATGACTGAGGTGATAAACACACTGTCCTCATCGGAGCAATCGTCCTCCACTTTCTCGGGCCCTGCCTCTCATGCCAGCTGGCCTGAATGAGCTTACCAAACTTTTTATTCATTACCTGGTGGCTATCGATGGCTCCCTTATCCTCGACTCACCGGCCACTCAAGTGTACTAAGATACTGAGTGATTTATATCCAAGAGATTTTCATTAGTAGGATCAGTAACAGTCGTAGCAACCATGATGATTATGATGAATATAATACTGGTGCTCTCCAGCGCTCACCAGCACCATCCGGGATTAGATTAATATGTTTAATTAAGAACAATATCGATGTCGAATCGGCGCTTAGCTATTCAAACGTTGACAAAAAGAAAATATAAATAAAAATAATGTGTGACGCGTGAAAAATCACGGTTGATTTGCTCGCCGCACGATGGATGACTCGTTACGAGCAGTACGTCACCGTACCAGCGTTATTTATTGGCAGCAGCTGACATTCAGACGTAACTGCTTCCCCTTCAGACCCTGCCACCCCACATGTTCATATGTTCATATATGTATTTGTACACTACACAAAACTACACTAGAGCACTCTTTCTCCATCTCGGGCCGCAATATCGCGTCCTGCACGCGTCTCTGTGTGATATTTTTTTCTTAAGCGGTGTCTTTGTCACTCTTAGTTCCTACTCTGGTTCTCTGTCTGCAAAAGTACAGGATCTACGGTGGTACAGTGAGCTAGCGAGTGTGGTATGACCCAGGTCCCTTCTACACTCTTCTCTGGCACTCCTCTCCTGCTGTCACCAATAAGTCAAAGTTATCCCCGGCAGAGAAAAATGCCAGGCGTTTCCCAGAGCAGAGAAAGGCCGGCTTTCTCATCGTGATTTGTGGCGACCGCTCGCTCAACTCGCTTCACCAATGAGTCGGTCAGTCGTAAATATTATACTGCGAAAGACCAACCGACACTTGGGTGAAATGGACAGAGTAAAGAGAGAACTGCTTCTGCTTCTACTCTTACTTCTACTTCTACTACTACGGCTAATATTTCTCTACAACAACCCTCCGGTACTTTCAAGACCAATCGTCCTTACGTGGCTGTCCATATCCTCTAATACTCAAGATGAAAACTTCACCGACGAAGACAACCACTACCACCACTGTTTCCTTATCTTCCTTTCTACCTTCATAATATCTCAACAAATACCTTTTATTTCCCGGACAATTTATTACAATCAGAGTTTTATCGCCAAGAAATTCAATCACCGGAGCTAACTCTGTCTCTAACAGCTACGCCATGATGATGACCATGATGACCATGATGATGATGATGATGATTATGACGGTGAAACGACGGTTAATTGTAACTTCAGACAAGCAAAAGAAGGAGTATGATTTAGTTGACAGCAAAATGGGCCTTGACGAATCATAGTCCTGGTAGGTGAATTACATCTTTCCTCTTTCGTACAGTAAGGCCTTCTCGCCTTGTCTACTAATTGTCGGCTTTTTTAGGAGAGACTTTTTAGGCTCGATTCATAAATAACGCTAGTCGATTAAAGTTGAGTCTGGATTCCCATAAAGTGGTTAAAAAACAACTGAACCCGGTTATTGAAGAATGATATTGCGTCACTCCTTTCTCAGTGGATTGTACACAGAAGAGTGAACAACGACTCTACTCGTATTATACTCAGTTTGGTAACATGTATATCCCATTCCATCCCAATACATAATATATCTGATGTGATAAATATATGTGCCGGGGCATAAAAGATTAGAAAGTATTATTTATTTTTATTGTTTCGGTATATTGAAACGCTACAGCACAACAACTGCTCGGATTAGATGAATCAAGAGAAGCAACTTATAATAACTAGAAATGGCATATTGTCTGCGAGTCGTGCATACATTTATATATATATATAAATATATGTATGAATGAATAAAAAATATGTATGTATAGAATATAGAATACTGTGTGCTGGAGGTTACTTTCACCGAGGTTGATTTATTTGATATTACAGTCATAAATCGAGAGCGGACACCGTTGGACTGAATTATGAGCTCGCCGAGATATAATCGAGCCGATTGAAGCACATCGATGTTGCTAGCGTACGATATAGCATGGGATCGTCGGGGTTTCTTCGCGCCGACTTTATCGCACATCAATCCTCGTACGAGTACGTCTTGCTATTCGCGGTTCAAGAGTCCTCCGATAATGAAGTGAAGTCTGCAGCAAAACTAAAAGAAGAAGAACAAGAAGAAGACGACCCAAAAGAAAAAAAAAAAAAAGAAGAAGAAATGTAGACTAGTTTTGCACGCGCAGTTGCACATACAAACCATAATAATAAAAGGTTGGTCGAAGTTGTACAAGGTTACTCTAAGGCAGTCCGAATTGCCGATCAAATTCACGAGATCCCCACCCACCACAATACAGCCCGAGAGCTCCACCCCTCCTTTAAATCACTCATTCTTTAATAATAGACAGATCCCATTATAATGTCCAAGATTTATACTCGTAGCCCTCTTTTCTTTTTGACGATAAATTTCGTCGCTTTACCTTACTTTATTCTTCGACTTGATCCACGATGTGGATGCGGGACTAGACATTAGACACAGAAACTTCTTTTCTGTGAGAATGAGAAGACGCTAACTATCGCTAGCACCCTAATGCTCACTAGCAATGACATTAAATCAAATTAAAAAGGAAACAAATCACAATGACTAATGACACTGGTGGTGGTATTGTTATTACCGTGACGGTTGTACACGCAACCAAAAATACGGCTGCCACTTATTTAATATCTGAGTTACTGGTTATGTCATCCAGCGATAGGAGTGTAGCAGTAGTGGAGTTACTCATCCAAAGAAGAGCCAGGAGAAGAAGAAGAATAAGAAGAAGAAGAAGAAACAGAAGATGGGAACGAAAAATAAGAAAAAGAGAAATAAGTTTGGTTAAGTCTTAGCAAAGTCGTACATGCACGGTCAGCCCGAACCGGATCTATAAATATTGTCGAAACACGTCAAATAAATCTGAAGCTTTCCCAGGTAAAGGACAAAAAGGAAGCTGTGAGTGATGGTCTGATGGCCGCCGCAAGGGTGACCCCTATTTATTGCCGAATTAAACCGCGTCACCATTAATTTGCATACCGTATAGGCACTAACGCAGATCCGCTCTCGGCAAAAGATCGTTTATAAATAATATACACGCATGTGCTCACACCATTTCATACACACACACACACACACACACACACACACACTCATATGGATGAAACTTACTTGCGGTGTGCAATCCATGTTTTATGTAATATATTTTAACTGCAGGATTTATTCAAGAATTCCAGCGATGATCGATTCCGATGGATCTTCTCTTCCTTCGCAGAAAGGAGTCTCGATTATTTTTGTGGTCACAATTACGGGCAGCTTTGTGCTTGTTGTTTGTTACTCCTGTATCCAATCCAATTCACATGCTCGTCTATAGTCTATAGGCATGCTATACGGTATATAGATGTTTATCGGAGATCTCTACTGCGGGATGTCCTATGTAACCTGATCTACTTGTTTCTGACAGCAGTACAGCTCTCAAGACAACTAATAATATCTAAATATTCGTCATGTATCATTGTCACCCTGGACATTATTAAACGTTTTTATTTGTACCGTGCCTAATCGAGCTTCATTAATTACGATGAAACCTGTATTATTACATACATGCGGTATTATATTATCTGTACATGGAGAGAATTTCTCGGCAGCCAAGAGTAAGACCCGGTAATAAAGACGTCACGGAGTTTATTTTTGCATGGTATTTTGAACAACTGTAAAATAAGATTGGAAATGTGTTGATAGCGCTGGTGAGACTTTAGTGACCCCTTGAAGCTTTCAGTTGCTTTGTACTACTGTTGATAATGTACTTTAGTCTTGTAAGTACACTTTTAATGGATGAAGTGCTGATTAAATGGCAAGTAGACAAAATTATATTGACGTTTTTTTTGTAAGTTATTTTGATAATTATGTTTAATCTGAATTTTGAAGATTCGATTACATTTTTATCACTTCTATATTATGATTATGATATATAAAAGTATTATTCAATACAAATGTACAAAAATTGTGACTCAAATAATTTTTTAAACTTTAAAATTTTTTTACTTTAAACTTTAAAATATTTAAAATTTATAAAATCAAGTAAATTGTAAATAAAATATAAAATAACAAATAAATGAATTTTTTGTGTTTAATTAAATGATTTAATTACGTTTTATTGAAAAAGTTTGTTTACTTAACTTTATTGCCATTTCTGAAATTGTCGCCTCTATAAAAATATATTCAAAATAGTCTAATTTTCTTTAACTAATTATTTTTCTCATTTGATTAAAATTCACAATTAAAAATTACTACATAATTTTTAAAAGCGATCGACAGAACTAATTATGTTCAAGATATTTTAATTCTTTTAAGATCCGCCAATAAAATCATCAATCATAATTAGAATAAAAAGATGATATCAAGAAATTAAAATGTCAATTAACAAAAATTTTTTGCAATACTATCTAGAAGACTCATGTTAGTCATACAAAATATAAAATGAATAATAATAGATTTATGAAAACATCAGTCAAAACAAATAATCACAAATCTATTTACTTTTGAATGTAATTTTTTCAATCAATGGTTACTTCTAAAATGCAGTAGACAATTGGAAAATTATATTTTTCTTTAGTTGTTAAAGTAACTTAAATTTCTTCACATGTGTTTAAATTATTTCTAATAGCCTCTAATAAGAAGAACTTCAACATAATGACTTTCGGAGCGATGAATCAAAAGTAAAAATTTCTATTTTTATTAATTACGTTTAAGTGCATGTTAAAATGTATTGCAATTATTTTGCAAAATATACTACAAAAATAAATATATTTATTAATGAAAAGGCTCGCTACACTTACCTAATTATTATTATCCCTAGAAATGTTAACTTATTTAGTGAAAAGGTTGTGCGAATAAAAAACAACTCGACAGCCATCATAACATGGCGTATGTTCAGTATTGTTTACCGTCTCATCGAGTACTTAGCATATTTTGATCTTTTTTCTCGGTGAGTTATTCCAATTGTAACAACTTACCCCCGTAATTCAGCCCCTTTCCCTAAGTACCTCCATCTCTATCTCTTTTTTTATCTATATGTTGTCTACGAGATAGAATAATCCTCGAGATTGGATGGAATTGGAAAGTAGATACAAAGGAATAGACGAGAAAGTCAAAGTGGCCTATAAATATGGCTCAGAACGGGTAAGTCGGCAAAAAGGTTGGTGCCATCCACACACACTGCTAGTCGCGGTGTCTCTGTGTCTATATAACTCCGGTTCGGGGATGCTCGGAGTATAGGAAGAGGAAGAGGAAGTAGAAGGGGAAAAAGCAACGGTGGTGTACGAGTATTGCACAAGAACGCGTTATCTTGGTACACACCCGGGCCCGTTCAAAACGAGAGACGAGAGACGTTATTCTGTTCGTCGGTAGTCGGTATATGGAGTAAGAGTAAGAGTAAGAGTATGGAGTGTATAACAACCGGAGGAGCGTTACGCCGTCGCCGGGGCTCCATCGAGCGACGATCCGCGCCATAAATTAGCAATTATTTAATTTTCGCAGGGCACGGTCCTTAGACGGCTCTAAATCAGTCTCCCAGCAAAAAGCATAGATAACTATGACACATGGCCGCTGGAGCTCCATGCTACAAGAGACAGGGGTAAGCCCAAGATTCCGAGGATCAGCTGAGCGAGGCTGAGGGGCTGATGAGAACCGTCAGTAATCTGAAAGAGACAGACTACAGACTACAGTATGTGAGATAAAATTCTGGACTTTTGATCCTGCAATATGTCCTGGGTTGGGAGAGAGAAAAATAATGGACAGAGAAATACCCGGGTTATGCTGTGTTTGCGGTTTTCAACTTGCTTACAACCACCAACAGGAATATGCTTCTGCTCTAATTTATATTAACAGATAATTACTTTATTAAAAATTTACAAAACGAATAAATTTATTTTCATTTTTTAATTATGTAGTTAATTATGTAGATTTAATTGTTAAAGTTTATTAAACGATAATGATTTTATAATTGTCCTTTTCAGTACTTGATGAAGCTGGGAAATCAGTGAAATGTTGTAAAAAAAATTATAAATAAGCATTAATCAAAAATTTATCCGATCAACTGTAAATATAATTTTTTTATTAATGGCTTTTCTTATTTTTCTATCATTTGTAAAATATTTTATTGATGTTTCATCTTTACAATTTAATCATGATTGGAAGCATAGTTAATTAATCACAATGAAACAAAGATTAAAAATTTAATAAATTCATGTATCATTAAGTAGTGCAAATAATTTGTGATTGATATTTACAACCATTGAAATTATTTAAAGGTAATTAAAATATTTAGATAGAAATAAGAAATCAAGTCTTAACCAAAAACTATGCAAAATTCTGTTAGAAAAATATTATCAAGGAACAAATACTTCTTAATTCTGATACGTCTATATATTAGAGATTCTGAAAAAAAAAAAAAAAAATAGGATTTTACTGCTTACTACCATCAATTTTTTAATTGATTTCTGTAAACTGGTTCATATAAAGTTCTGTGACAGAAAATTTAGTTTTAGTAATTATAATCAAAAGATTATCATGACCAAAAGAAACTTTGTATTGAAATTACGTTAAAATGGGAGTAAAGACAAGTAATAAAACAAAATAAATTTGATAAAATTAATAATTTATAAGACAATCACCGCGGAGTTGTTTGAACAGAGAGGTTGTTGTTATTATGTATCGACGTGAGAGGTACGGCATATCGGCCTTATCTCACCCGAGAGACTCCAGCAATCGTAAATACCATGACTCACTATCCTGTACAGAGATATTTTCGCGAAGTTGAGAGTTATAGCTCGCTCTGTGCTCAATCCCTCGCGTATGATCTGGTGAGCAAGAACGCGAGCACCGAGCTGAATAAGTGAGCAATACTCTGTACATTCAACAGCTACAAACTATTGTGAGCTGAGAGAAAGAAGTGAAGAGAGCAGGAGCGGACAATAGGAAGGGGAGCAGAGCAAGGAAAATAAATCCTTTGATATATATAGAAGAGAAGGAGGAGGTAGACGAAGACGGAGAAGCACTGAAGAAGAAGGAGAAGGAGAAGGACGGGACAGCGACCAGGTTTGGGGTTAGGGGGATGTAGCGTTCGGTATAGCATAACTTCAGGTATATCCAGTGCCAGTAAATTATACGCAAAGTGTACGCGAGTAGGGCACCTCCCCTCGTTCGTCGTTCGGTCTCCCTGGTCTCCCTCTTGAGCTGGTGCGCCTGCCTCACGTACATCATTATGATTGATCGCTTCACCTTACTTTGTAATTAAAACTAGTTGCCATTGTGCCAGAGAGTGTAGCCGGTATACGGGCTGGGCTACACTCTCTCCACTCTCCACTCTCCACTTTCGACTCTCGACTCTCGACTGTACTTCGCAGCCGCACAACTAAACCCGGCTCGCTGATCTATGTTCATTTCACATTTACATACGCACACCCAACAATTCCCGCTGAGGAGTTACATCTGAGTTTAAGACAGAGACGGAGCTACTGTGATAAAATAGTCCGTCTATGGACAAGTAAATGTTTATCATTATATATGTGCATACATGCTCTGCGATCTGTACTCTGCATCATAGGAGGATTTATTCACTTTTGTTGGGATTCAAGAAATGGATTACTAACAAACATGTGAAAAGATTTATTGATGTTTGATAAATCATTTTATGTAATTAACTTGATACATAACTTCATATGGAATAGATGAAAATATTTGAATTAAGGTACCCGCGGGTAATAAGGCCTAAGAGATAGAAATGTTATTTAAAATAACCGCTTCCGCTAAAGACTTCTCTAGTAGAAGCGTCTTGCATAGAAATGTCGCTACAAGTTTATAGAGTCCCGATACAACGTTCCTTGTCTTTTATACTTTATCATCCGTCATATGCGAAAGTAGCGCAGAAGAATTCCTAAAAAACGGTTTGAGTAAATGCTAAACATTTTTTATAATTTTATATTTAATAATTTAAAATCATTGTTCTAATTTTTATCAACATCTTAAAAAGTATTTTTGCTCAATTTAAGTGATGATTGATTTCTAATACCAATTTTATCAAGTATAGTATAACTATTTCCAGTATGTATAACCCGCAGGCCTTATTACCCTATCGTAGTAAAATAAGACCTATTCGCAAGGTTTTTGAAAAAATTTAATTTTGTGTTTGTTTATGGTGAAAATTACCATTACTCCATTATATTTTATGGCTTATGTATTAATTTAAAAATTAATGATACATTGCAATAATTAAATGCAATATTTTCGATTTTTTTCAAAATCTCCCTTAGATAGGCCTTATCACCCCCCGGTGCCTTAATTTAATTTAGAGAGACAATTAATAGCAAAAAAAACAATCGTTGAAAATAATTTTTTTCATTCCAGACATTTTCAGTGGTTAAAGTTGTTAAGTATAATAAATTAATAGTGCCAACTGATAAAGGTAAACAGGATTTATTAAACAGACAACGCAATAAAGTTAGAGCATGAATAGATTTGAATTACAAAGTGAAAAATGCGTGGGCTCAGTTCCACTGACAAAACTCTAATCGTTGTCCATGAGAATGGATAGAGAAATAATAAATTACGGAGAGAATCGTAAGTGATCGATTTACCGAAAATTGTCGACTACCAACGCACGTGGTATTATCGAGTGAAAGTTATTTTTGAATAATTAAGTTATAATTATAGTTTTAAATGACATTTTGCTAGTGTAACATAAAAACCATGAGGTATATTTATTTCAATTTAATTAAACGAATTGCTATTGATTATGGTTTAGATCCCACGTAAAAATTTGAAAAACAATCTTTACGAAGATTTGGTGTGAAAGATTTATAAAACTAGGTTATTGCTTGGTAATGTTTACGACTACATTGTCTATCTCAAATATCCCCGGAATAAATACATATCAACCGTAAATAAATATCTTCTCACGAAAACAAACATTTTCTTAAATACAACAACTCCATAATAATGCTGCAACCATTTGTTCTAGAGAAAACAACGATTGATTTAATTGTAAAAAATATTTGTTGGTCTCGAAAGAGTTTTTTTAATAAATCTAGTCTATTACTCGCCAAATAAATACATTTCAATAAAACTTATAAAAACTTTACGGACTGAATTTTATAATGGGCTCATACCTCTTTCTCTTTATTTATTTATTTATCTATTTACAACACCAATTTAACCGCAGACAAACGGAGTCACAAAAACTGTATTGAAAATACCCAAGACTAATAAAAATAAAAATAAAATTATAAAACGCCCCAGCTAGCAGCGAGTATCCAAGCAACCAAGTGAGTTAGTTACTAAATAAATAAATAAATAAATAAAGTGTAAGATGTATTTCTTGAGATGCCCTCGGTACGTCATATCATGAATATTGCGAGCTCTGGTATTTTGAGCCGGCGTGACGAGCGTTGATGGAGCTCCACCTCGACTCTCCTTGTGTGGCTCGCCGCAATAACGCCGGCAAGTCCTTTCTTCAATCTCCTTCTTGCTCCTCTTCTTATTCATATTCTTACCACCTTACTGTATACATACAAACACACACATATACATATAACATATCTTATCACCAGTAAAGTTCATCCACGAACACACCGAGAATCGCGTGACGACCCGACCGCCAAAACAAAACGTAATTATTTTACATGATTAGTCCAGGTGACTCGTCTTCTTTTTTTTCTTCTTCTTTAAAGCTTTTTCTCCTTCAGCTCCTTCAAAAACGTTCTTAACGGTCATTTCGTTTTAATCTTCCTGCACTGCACTTCCTCCTTCCTTCTTAATTGATAATACAAACAAAACGATCCGTCTAATAACTTAGACCTCAAAAAAGGCATTTAAATTTTTGTCATAGCCGTAATTCATTTTTTTTTTTTTTTTATCTGAAGAGTTTAACTTTTTATTTACTGTCATATATTATATTGTGTGATATGTGATATGTGTTGTAATATGGTATGTGTTATGTGTTATGTATATGGCCTGGGATCGAAGGGTAAAGATAAATGAAAATGAATGCCGATAAAAAATATCACGTCTTAATAATAGATTGCGATTGCTCTTGGAGATTTGTTCGATCGTTAAAACTCTTGCGCCAAGATTCATCTAATAGATTTAACAGAACGCGTTATTATTTGGTTGTGCATGCAGCACGCAAACCCACCGATAAGTTCTCCAGTAGACGGGGAATGGAATCGTATCAACGAATTGAATTGCTGCTACTCTGCTCTGGCATTTATTTTATTTTATACTACGCCGGGTATGTTCATTCAGAGTTCTACATCATCTTACCCAATCCCTCCATCTATCTTATTTTTATTTCGTTTTATTTATTCTCATTTTTACGGTATTATATAACTAAACATAAATACTTTATTTCATTCCTATTAATCTTTAATTACTCAGCTGATTTCTACCCTTTATTTATTGCCGGAGAGACATTTATGTTTATTAGTTTCCCGGTTAATTTATTTAAATTATTCGCTGGTGAGAATAATAAATAATAAATACATGCTGAGAATTTTATGCTAATGATTTCTACCGTTCATTTTTAATGATATTCTAGATACTCATTTAATTATTATTGACTGTGTAATAAAAAAAAAACTATTAGCTCTTTATAGAATTAATTTATTAATATTAATAATCACTCGAAAATACAACAATTGTTGCAATGACAGGTGACAATAATTACCAGAAACACAGAAAAAAAAATTAATTTGATTCAAGAGAAAAATTCTTGAACCAAGAATATAATTTTGAAGAGGGTAATTGTTTTGAATCAAGACGGAAAATTCTTGAATCAATTTAAATTTCTTTAAATTAAGAAAAATCTTCTTAAATCAAGAATTTTTCTCCTTAAATCAAGAATATTAAGGTCTTCAAAAATATATACTTGATTTAAGAACATTTTTTTTTCTGTCTAGTTACAGTCAGAATCAACCATTTAAAAACTTACCCTCTACTTAATATTTACAATTTAATGACTATTTTATAAGAATTAAATAACATACGCGGAGATAAACAATCACGGTTGTCATTCAAAAGGTTACATATTTTTAATTTAGTAGATAGGTAAAATAAATTAATTAATTTATTATTTATTAATATATATGCTTCTTGGAAGAAGATAATTCTTACAGCAGAATAGGTAGATTCGAGGTGATTTTTACAATAAAAATTCATTTTCTAAATAAAATAACAATAACGTAATATTTGGTACAAAGGGAAGAAATTTGTCAAAGAATTTAAAAATTACAGTAAACTATAATTAATTAAAATACATTTAAATACAGGAGTGGTATCCCTTCTGCTGAAACTCTTCATTACATAGTTGAAAATGGCTATAATGCAGTTTCTATCTCTTGTGTTCAACATGTTAAACTCTGCTAACCCTAACATGTTTAAATTATCCGTATATGGCAAAAAGTATTGCATTCTGAAATCAGCGTAAGCCGGACATCTGAATTTAGTAGGTAAGTACTGTAGATTAAAGCATCGAGAATGTACTAAACTATTTGTTTATAAGCTAGATAGATCAGGAGAGATCTAGGGTCACTCTCATTAGCTCTTTCTCTCGAGCATGTTCGCCTTAATATGTATCTATTCAATAACTCATTAATAATGTTATTAATATAAATAAATATTTAACTGAAATTACTGCTAAATATCTTTGAGTATAATTAACAAAAAAAATGAATTTATTCAAGCAGAATTTAAATATTTATTTTATTTTTTCCCGCGTTTTAATAATTACTTCTTTAAAGTATAGATTACCCGTAAGCACGTAATAATACTTGCTAAAGGTTGCATCTAAATTTACAGCTCGGGTGTTTTGTAAATAAATAAGAATGTTTAAATTATAAATATTTTTCAACATTTAAAATTATAATAATAAATAATAAATATTAAATATCATGCAATTGTACTGAAAAGTTAAAAAAAATGACTTTTTGCAGTGTTAAATATATTTTGTATTATAAAAATCACTCACAACAACAGTAAATTCTCAAAAGAGGATAATTATAACTTTCAGCGTCGACGTATGTAATTATGCATGTAATTATAATCACATATTAGGTACTTAATGTATCTTAGCTTGCAGCGTAGCTTCTTCTCTTCCTAAAAAACGAGTAAAGTATAAAAGAGAACAGAGAAGTGGACGTTACACTCGGGTAATTTAGCCTCTGCTAATTAATCTCTCGTTAGTGGATCAATCGGTGGAAGAGTATCCACTGAGCGTAAGAAGAAAAGTGTGAAGCAAAAAGCTAAATAGACAAAATAAAAGTTGTAAATTAAAGTAAAGGTAGCAAAAGCCAAAACGATTCACGACTTATCGAGTTGGGCACAACTCCTCGCTTGACTACTTCAGATCTTTTCCCTCTGTCGGAGTCCAGGGAGTCGCAGAGCGATTAATTAAATTCTCGGGTAATCAAATGTGTCATTCAGACGTCGACTTTTAATTAAACTTTTGGTATTATCTATTTGCTTTATCATCACTGGAGTTCACTGTTATACAGAGATAGACCGAGGGAGAGAGGCTCTGAAAATGGACGTCTGAGCAAATCTCAAAGCAATGTGTCCTCAGACACATCAATAAACTTTCCGAGCTTTAAATGTCACTACTCATTGAAGCTCATAGATTTGACATTTAAACTTCTTTATTCTTTTTCTTTTCAAAATTTTCTTGCTTTGAGGTTTTTGTTAATGATTGACAGAAAAATTTATAATATTAACTTAAATAAATAAATTATTGTTTTTTTTTTTTAATAATAAATCAAAATGATTTTGAATTAAAACTATCCAAAATTTGTGAACAAAAAATCAAATTTTTACTAAAAAAAACTGCAAAAATAAATCTTAAATTTCTAAGACTTTTCATAAATATTTTCATGTGGTCATATATGCCCATACATAATTTTTTGACCAAAAGTAGGTTTGGAAATCTCCAACAGAGAGCATTTAAATTTGAGGTCTCAAATTTAAAAATGAAAGTAATTTTTTTTTTTTACTCTTAAAGAGAATTGTTATAAATTATTTTTACATAAATTATCAGTAAATTGAATCTACATTTTAATTGACGGCTATATTTCAAGAAAAAATAAAAAATTACAACTATTTATATTTTTATTCTTTCACTTTCCCTGTTATGGCCACAATAAATAAATTCATGATTATCATTAATTATTAATAAATTGATTTTACATTTAAATTGACGTACACATTTCAAGAAAAAATTCCAACAAATTATGTTTTTATTTTCATACATAGATCATAAATGGCCATATGAGGGCATGTATGGTCACATATGAAAATTTTTTCACGAGTTTTAACCCCCAAAATTGTTTTTATCAAGAGTAAATACCTCTCTTTTTATATATTATTTATATTTAGATTCTCGTTTTATCTTTGCGTATTTTTAGTGCCTTTATTTGAGTTTTGGTTCACTTATATGAAAGACGCCTCTTTTCTCCAGAATTGTCCAATCTCGCAACAGCTGGAGTTTATTCGTCGATACTCTCAGCTGAATATCAGTTGAAGCAAATGGGCATCATCCTAGAATATCGCCGGTATCTGCTACTGCCGCTGTTACTTTTGCCGGCTAGATCTCTCCCTCTTTATCTTTATTTTTCTCTTTCTCTTTCTCTTTTACTCTTACCTTTCACGAGGACTCCCAGCGGGAGCAGTAGGCACGTAGCCTAGGTGTATTATATACGAGAGGGTGAAACAGCGAAGAGGATCCGGGCACCTCTGCAGAGAGCCACGACTCCCCGGAGGCAAATACTCCCTCTTTTACCTTGCCCAGTACCAGTCTGCATTACACTTTGAGAAATTTCCAGTCGTAATAATAATAACTATTAAAATAAATACACACATTGAGAGAAAAATTCAATTTTTACCTTTATTAATTATTAAACAAATGAACACGACAGCTGGATAATATATTAAATTAAATAATATAATAATTTATCGGGTACTTAAATACTCATATTATATACTTACTAAAAGACAAAATAAATAGCCGCGTATTGTACCTCAGTGTAAATGCTTTAAAACATTAAATATACATCATGTATACATTATGTGTTACGTCAATATAAAAATAATAAAAATACAAGCGGAGTTGTTAGTTGTTCCTGTACTTGCATGCATTTCCTCGATTTGCCTCTTTTATTCGCTGCACCTCGAGTTTCTCCCATATGCTAAACATGTTTACACCGACCTATAGACGTATGCATGTCTCTCCTCGAGTCTTATTCTGCCAATACTAATAATCCTTTCTATTTATATTTTTATTTTTATTTTTATTTTTATTTATATGTTCTCTTTTTATCTAGTAAGTACTTACACATCTTGTACATGTAGGTAAATATTTCGTCCAGATTTTGAGCGTGATGCACCAGCGGTCACGTACCATCACCACCTCGTATATTTCAAGCTACTCGAGTTAAACTTGCAAGCATCGGAGTAGTTTCTGCTTCTATATTTTTTGCTTCTTTTTCTTCTCATTGCAATTTTAGCAGTGATTTTTGTCTGTAGGGTACTGAGTCTATTTTCAACAATTTTTTCGGATTAAATATATTATTTTTTAAAAAGATTTAATACCAATTATCATGATTATATATCTGATACGAATATGATATATCAGATACGAACTTTTCTCAAAAGTACCTTTTTATCGAATTCATATTGAGGTAACGGTGGTTCAAATATTATCCATTTTTTTAAGCAAAATTATTAAAATTTTTTTTTTTCTATAACACATGCAAAAAGTCTTAAATACTCTTTGAAATATATAGAATCAAAAATTCCGATTTATAATTTTGACTGACATAACATTTTCAACGAAGAAATTAATACAGATAAAATTGTGAAGATCTTACAAGAAAACTGAAATATTTTGTTTAAGAAAAGAGATCTTGTTTAAAGAATTTGATACTGTCAATTGAAAGTAATTAATTTTCATAATCAAATGATAAAAATAATCGATTGAAAGCACACAGATCTTAATCAGTCAATGCATTACTTTTCTTTCAGAAATATCCCGAAAATTACTTTTTTCTTTATTCAATTCCACTAATTGCCCTTTTGCAAAGCTCTTCAAAATTATTTTCTTAATTATAAATTTTTAAAATTGTCTTTTGAACCAAATTAATTTTTTATTTGGTGTAATAAAACATTGACAAAGAGAAATTATAAATTTACTTAATATCTTTTAACTTCTTGATTAGATTTTGAGCAAGGAACCACAGCCGCGCCATATTGAGCCTGTTTACAACTCCAAGCCCGTCTTAGCATCGACAAGTAGATCCTTTTATTTGAATTTCCTTCACACGGCGGATTTCAACTTCTCATTTCAAATTTCAAGATTTGCACATAATTTCAACCGAACCCCTTTCCCCTTGTTCGATTATATCTCATTGTCATAGCGAGTCGCTGTCTACTTTCTTATAGTGAGTAGAGTATACAACAACGCGAGACTCGTTTCGCGTAGTACCTTATGAGTTGCCAACTGCGGCACAGCTCGTCTCAGCTCGCAATGATTTCGTCGCAATCACCTCACCCCTTGTCCGTTTCTGTTGTCTTCTTTCAACGACTCGCCCTTATTCTCTTGTCGGCAATATCTGCGAATGGCGCGACAAAACTGGTAGACGCTGCCGGGGTGAACCCGTCCGACCGACACTTTTGTCAATACAAACTCACACACCCACACATAAAACGAACCAGTCACTGCGACAGGCGCTATAAAGACCACTCGTGTCACTTCGCAATGACGAAACTTTGTCCTGAATTTTCCGGCTCTCTTTCACCCTCGGCATTTCGGTGTCTTCCTCTCGGTCCGACACAATACGCGCAAGAGGCAAGATTCAACTCCTCTCCCCTCCCCTTCTCCCAGTCAACGTTATTCCAAGCTGCAGAAAGATACCAGAAAGGAGTTTGTTAGTTGAACCAGCTTGAGCCATCGAAATGTCTTTCATTCTTCCTACCAGCCATCACTATCACCACCCATCCTATCCTCCTCCTCTTTCTTCTCCTACACATCCCGAGATTTCGATTATTTATGTTGTGTATTTTCTTTATTTTGTAGAAAAGGGGACCAGACCGTGGTACCTTGGAAATTTAGTAGGAGAATTTTTTCTAGAAAACGTTCTAGGATGTTCAATAATGACCGAAAGATATTTTCCAAAGTTTGTAATACAATTTTTATTCAATTTTTTTTTTGTTCGTGCAAAAAAAATGTTCTCTCATAGATTCCGTTATTAAATTTATATTTAAAAAAAATATCATTTTAGAGTAAATTCATCCAATAAACTTCATTTTAATTTTTTTATCATAATGTATTAAAATTTTTTTTTAAAAGTTTATTTTCTTTTTAATAATAATCTCACTAAATTGAACTTCTTGCAAAAAAATTTTTAGTACCAGATTATTTTAAATATACTTCAAATTACTATCTAAAATTGTTATTTTTTCAATAAAATTTCCTAATTTATGAGTTGGAAAAATCAAGTAAAAATCCATAGATGGTACTATACAAATATTTACGCTTTGTCTATACAAAGAAATTTCGAAAAATTTGTTTTAAATTTTTGGAAAATAAATTCCTCGGAGATCAATAAAATTTTAAAAAACTAAAACGAAATTCTTTTGATTCAATATTAATTAATTTTAATAATTGATCTTAACAATTCATGAAAGTTACTCAATTGAATTATTTTTATTCGAAATACCTGACAAACAAATCAATGTTGAAAAATTCACTAGTTTTTGAACTACATATATTGGAAAAATAATAAACATTATTATTTTGTAATTTACTTAATCGAAAGTCATTAATAAAGCTTGCGTATGTTTAAAATTTTAAATGTTTAAAATTAAAAAATTTCCTTCTGAATATTGTCCACAAAGTTTCCTTTAGAAAGAAACTTTTCTTTACAAGAACCAAAAATTTTTCTTCTCATTAAAAGAAACAAAATTTAGCGTTCTCGAGTTTCAGAAATCTCACATTAAGTTAGCCGTAGTTCACACACCTATCACTTACGCGCTAACTCCAGTAGGCATCGAGCAGTGGCTTCAATAAATTTTTGTCCAAAAGGATGCAATAATCCGGGATACATTATGCAGAAAGAAAACAAACAAAAGCACAGGAAAAATAAAAATAAAAAAAAAGTATGGAGCAAATCCGGAGGCAGAGGAATGCCGTTGAAGGAGGACTCGCGGTCACATTTGATATGGACCGGAGATAGCCGGTAACGTACGCTTGGTCCTTCCCCGTCATGCGATCGTATACACGTATATAAATACTTGGCTGCATACTTGGACATACACGGGCCAGAGTACACCACTCTGGGCTTGGACTTGGACCTGGAACCTGGACACTCGGCTGGAAGGGGTTCTGTCTAATCCACTGGCCAGGACTGCTTTACTCGGATATTATTTATATTGTTGGGTGGATCGAGTAGCCAGCGAGTTACCGCGAGATACGCTACAAGGTGGAAGTAAGGTGCCGAGAGTATACGAGCTAAGCATCCTCATCTGAAGCCAGTAGTTCAAGAGAGAGAGACCAAGACAGAAAGGGTCCTGCTCTTACTCTTGGTCTTGCTTTTGGTCTTGGTCTTGTCTTGGTGTGCAATGTGCAAATATAAGTGTGTGTCCGTATTAAACTTGGTGTAGTATTATATCGTATACATAACAGCAGCAGCAGCAGCAGCCGAAGTAGAGGCATAAGCAAAAGCAAAAGCAGTAAAGTCGAGAGTACCGAGTAGAGCGGGACTCTACGCTCCCGGTCACGACTCCACGGGCTTCCGTATTTGAATACAATGCATTATATTGTCCTCGTCATATCATATATCTCTTGCTAAATAAACGCCGTCTCAATATTTTGACTCTGAGTGCAGACCCACACGGGAGAGTTCGACCGAGCACAACCATGTGCCTCTAATAATCCATTTTTCCTTTCCCTTACTTTAATTCCTCCCCCTCCGCTTTCCTGTTCTTCTTTTCTTCTCTTTTTCCATCTTCGCTTATATTCTTTTTTATTTCTTTCGAGGTATATATTTTACGCTATAGATCTATTAAAAGACTGTACACTAACCACTGGAAAAATAAGAAAGGAAAATCCAAAAGCATGTTTCATAATGCTCGGATAATTTTAATTAAATAAAAATAGTGAAATGAAAGAAGAAAAACTTTTGTTTATAACTTGGAAAGAAAAAAAATTTTAAATATGTTACGTTTATAATTGAAGTAATAGTGACGTTATTTTAATTTTAAATGCTTCGCGTCGCTTTTGCTCAAATATTAAAAATGAGGTGGATGTATGAAAGCTAAAAATCGGCTAATTAATGACACCAATAATTGAGATATGCATCGGGTAATTTTTAATACACCACACTCAGAGTAATTTTGAAGTTAATAAAAAAAAAAAGATGCCAATCCGTAAAATATGTTGGTGGCCAGAATGTTTACAAACAGAGTACGTACTTACAGACTGATTCACATGTCATATCAAATAAAAATTGATTAGTAGTTAATTAAACTAAGAACTAATGTTAACTAAGCTCTTTAAAAGAACCAAAAAATAATTTTCATTTTTGAACTTTATATATCAGACTTAATTCTCTAATAAAGAGAGGATTCAGCGATCATGCGTCATCTATCGGAGATTTTTAACACTAGCGTACTTTGAAAAATTATGTATGGACACATATGACATGTCAGGCCTAATTTAGGCATATTAAATCATTTACAGACTTATCAAATAAAATATATTCTGATATAAAAATTGGCCATATCAACGTAAATCAAACATTACATGTGGACATATTAGAAAAATTTTTTTACGGATCTGAAGATGTTTTCGATAAAAAATCAGGTGTGCTAACACTTTATGTTTTCCTGATATTGATAGAATTTTGTTCTTTTACACGAAAAAAAAATTTACTTGAATTAAGTAAATAATTTTAAAAAATTTCATCTTTTTGATTTGAGTAGAAAAATTCTCAAACTAAGAAATTTTTATTGATTTAAATAAATTTTACTTGATTCAAGAATTTTTTCGTCTTGATCCAAGACAATGAAACTCTTCAAAATTATTTTCTTGGTTTAAGAATTTTTCTCTTAATTCAAATTAATTTTTTTTTCTGTGTACAAGTGCAATGTGAAAGCAATAGAAGCAGTTGACATCGGAAAAATATCTTGACCTTGACAAAGTGAGAGTAAAGTACTATTCAAACCATGAACCAACTAGAGAAGTAACAGTTTATATGTGGATGCATTTCTCACCAGTAATTTGACAGTTTAAAAATGTACTTCTCAGCTAAGTAAATTTTAAGCTCCCAGAAATTTTCAGTATTCTTATTTGAGACTAATCCTCGTCAAGCAGGCTTTTGGAAAAACTTCTTTTGATATAATGTTGTATATCATATTATTTATTATATTATATTATATTATATTATATTAGTTTAGGGGACAATGTACGTTATAGTTATAGCTATGAGTTATAGTTATAACTTATGTATGTATGTATGGATGTATAATCTATAGTGAGTATCGCCTCGGGTTTATGATCTCATCGGTCCATTGATTTATGTCGGCAATTATAGCATAGCTACAGGAGAGAGTGACGCTCGACCCTTGACGTCCCGAGAATGAGTTATAGGTGTTAATCTCGGGAAAATGGCAGTCACACTGCGGACTGTGGCATGAGGAGTACAGTCATGGGGATCTGAACGAATAACATGTCTCACCACACACCACACACCCTTTCCCCTTTTCTTCCTTTTATTTTTTTCCTCTTTATCGTTTGACTCCACTGTTTAGTTTTTGCTCCCCGGCAGTAAAATAAACCAACTATATATTAAATATCGTGTGGAATGAAACACACACACAGAAGCACAGACATTGCCAGTCAAAGCACGGATGATTGCGTTCCATGGTATATGCCACGGTACCTGATCACTCTACAAGGGGGTGTTACGTTGTGTCACAGCATTATCTCAGTGTATGACCGTTGGGCGCTCGCCAATCCGCATCATCACATGCCCGAAATATTAATGCTTCTTAAGTGTCATGTCTTACTGCGATAAATTAACCAAGACAGTTACACTCTGCTCTCGAGAGAAGGAATCTCAGAAAAACGTGTTTTCTCGTTGCTCTTTTCACTTATTTTCTAGATTAATATCTACCAGTTACGCGGTTTTAAACACCAACGGGAAATGTTAGTTTTTACGTAATTAGTGTGACTGCTAACAACTCCAATAAAACATTGTTCCTAATTACAATTATAGTAATTATAACATACTTTTTTATGTTTCATTAAATCCATTTAATTAGTACAAATTTAATTTGAAAAATTTTTTTTTTCAATGTTAAGCATGTCCATCAATTTTGAATTAAATAGGAAGAGTTAAAGTTATATTAGAGTCAATTAATTTTTTTTTTAATCAATATCTACAAGCATTTATTGATAAAAATGCACAGTAAAAAATTTTGCCTCATTGTGTCAAAAAATTTTTTGTTAAATATTTAACACTTTTATGTGTAAATTTAAAATTTGTTGTATTAAATTAACACGAAAAAGTGTTAAATATTTAACACAAAATTTTGATGCATTGACGCAAAATTTTTTACTGTGTGAAAAGTAGTTGATTCGAAAGAAATATTTTTAAATCCAGAAAATTATATTGAAAGGAACTGGTTGGTCTTCATTCAGAAGTTTTTTTATTTTTAAATTCATTTTTTTAGCACAGAAAAATTTTAATCTGAGGATCAATGTATGTAGATAGTGTAATAAGTAACTACATCTAAAATAAAATTGAAAACAATTTTTTTGTGGCGGTGTATTTTCAGTAAACAATCATTTTCGAACCCAAATTTGGCAAAGAAAAGCACACTTCTTCTAATTAAACAATTATTTCGTTTTCCCTTAAAAATTTCATATTCATGGACCGACAACAAATTTTTTTTTTTCAAAACACCAAAAAAATTAAAAAAACAAATATAGACCTTTCAAAGATATATACAATAAATCAACTTGCAATTTTAGTTAATTGTCAACTATCGTAATAGTTAATGTAAACATAACAAAAATAATCAAATACGGTTAATTTAATTAAGAAAAGTTATTAGTAATTGAGAGTAGCTCATAATCAAGCGGTCACGCTTCTGTGTGGGTTCGTCTGAAAATTACGTGGACAATAGCCGTTAAAGTGGTTGAAAGCATTTATAAAAAAAGACAGTTAAGTTGAGAGTAATATATTTCTCGTAGGTTATTTGCGGTGTGTGTTCTCTCTTAACTGATAGAAAATCTGATCGCGTGCGTGTCGTCTTAGCGCAAGAAACTAAACTTTACAAGTTATTACGTTGTCCGCTTAAATAATGTAATTAGATATACATGTACGTATGTAGGTATGGTACAGAACTACTATACTGTGCATCTAAGCAATAACGAAACTTTTTTCATTCAATGAAATCTCTTAAATTAATTAGATGATACGCAAAAATTCAAGGGTAATTAAAGAACGGAAATAAATTTTCTTTAAAAATTACCGTTTAATTCACTGTAATCGAGGGATGTAATCGGGCCCTTTTTTTCCTAAAATTTTTGAAATCAAAATTACGAAATTATTTTTAGCCCCATTACTTTTAACATATAACGCAAGGTACATTATATTTCTCATGATGAGTTAATAAGCAATCTGACTAAATGAGTTATGGCTTCGGAAAAAACAAAAATAGGAAAACCCTATTTAGTTAAAAAAAATGATATTTGATTCAGAAGTTAACATCTCAAACTTCATTCGCTTTTTAGAAGACAATTCAACGATCGTGTGCTCTCTATTAGTGATTTTCAATACTATTTTTGGCCGAAAAATGGTATGTTGTCATTTATTACCATGTTAGTTTTAATGTTGGCATATCGACTCATATCTGGACATATAAAAAAGTAAGTAAAAAAATTCAATTTACTTAAACCAAGAAAATTTTATTAATTTAAGAATTTTTCTATTCAAATCAAGAGTAAAACATAGTACACACTTGATGTGTGTTGAAATAACGCACGTGGTTTTTGAGTAGATTTGCATTGTAAAGGCTAAAACGCTCGGTAAATAAATGCCAGGTAAAGACATTACGCTAAAATATCCAAGAATATCGTCAGCATTCATGGATGATAATTCTCGAATAATGCTCTCCTTTGTTCCTCATCCAGCTTAGCTCGTGCGCCGCAAACAAGAGAAGTCTCAGTTTGTCTCAACAAGAGACAACAGCAAGAGTTGTCCATTCTTATTGACATTTACAATGCAGTATTCACCTCGCCACACACCACAATATATGTAGAATAAACAAGTATGTCGGGCTACAAATCACCCACCAAAAGTGAGTGTAGAGCTTCTCTCCAGACCTAGAACGAAAGACGTAGAGCTGGCCCTGCTCCAATATACTCCGTGCTGGAGCGACCCAGCTAAACAGCATCGGCAAGAATCTCAACAAGATCCTCTTGCCTGCTGGTGTTCATTCTCTTCCCTGAAGATTTAAATCTCTCCTCCAGGACGATAACGACCATAGGGGACAGGGATCCTCGCGTTTTTAAATCTTGAGCAACATAATTTCTCGATTGTATTAATAGCCGGTTTTGGATTATTCTCCACCGTGCCGGGCGTATATTTAAAGTTACGTTACATCGACAAGTCCATTGTGTCGATACGGACTACCAGTAGTATGTAGTATGTACTATCGAGTGAGTACGATAGATTATATTATATTATAAGTACAGAAAACATGTTGAGAGAATAGTCGATGGATATAAAAGTATCATCCAAGGAGAAGAGGCGATATTTTTCTAAATTTAATATTGTTTGGTTTTAATAAAATATCTTTTGATGTTTCGTAAAAATTGAAATAAAATAAATAGTAGTTTCATTAAAATTTTTCAATAATTTATTTATGTTGTAAAGATAAAAAAATTTTTTACAATTTTGATAACTTCTATTATATTTATTTTACACGTTTGCAAGGAAATAAAAATTGGAAATATTTCATTTACATACTGATAAGAAGATTAACTCGAAATAAGAACATCATTTTGAAGAATTTTATGATCTTGAATCAAAATTATTGTCAGTTTAATTTTTTAAACTATGTACCGGTGGAATTATTTTTTATTCATTAAGAACAATCTCAAAAATATTTGTTTATAAATTTATATATGATTGTAATTGTTTTTGTTTTTATCAATTATCGAGGATAATAAATTTTTTTCCTGTTTTTCTTTCTAGTTAAAAAAAATTCTTGAATTAAATAAAACTAGCAACCTTGCAGTCACTATGTGACAACCGTGACTTGTGAACTGTAAACAAATAAAATTTTGCTTTATTAAGTAATGACTCTTGTTATATTGTATTGTATTTTCTCCACTATTGACGTTTTTAAAGATATAAGCTCATCTTGATGTTACACTCATCAAGAGCTTTCATTTGAGTACTTACATGTATTTTGATATATTTTTCATATGTACATATGTATAATACACATAAATATATGAAAAATTGATGTGAGTACTTAAATGAAAGGTCTTGCTGAGTGTAACATGGGGATGAGTTTATATCTTCAAAAATGTCAATTGTTCACAAGATATAAGGTCATTTATCAACTATGTCTCTAAAGATAGAGAATTTTCGAATGCAGCCTAAATATTCATCATCATAAATTGACTATTGGTGAGAATGATATGAAACTTCGAAAAGGCACAAATTCAAGTGAAGACTTTTCCAATGGTATCAAATTTAATCATAAAAATCCATTTTATTATATAAATACACTGGCCACAAAATTTTGCTTATTATCTTAATAATATAGATTAATTGAAACTTTAAATAATTTTTTAACTGCAGTTAAAGATTTTTTTATGTTCAATCAAATTAATGATTTAATGGATAAAAATTGAATGAGCGTCATAAAGTGTGCAGTTTTTGGATTTTTCAATTTTTTCACGACTCATGATGCGAAGCATCAGAGAGTGCTTTACGATCGAAAAATTTTTTTCGCCTCATTTCGGCAACTATTTTTTAAATGTATCTTTACATTTACTATTATATTTTTTTCTAATTTATCAGTACTATTATCTGTTTTATAAAAGTATCATGGGTATTGTTAACAATAAATAATATTAAGAGAACAAAGGGTAATCTAGTTAGAAGTTCCGCTGCGTGGTGCAAAATTATTATTATTATTATTTTTTGCAATTGGAAAGTTAGAGTACTTGGTCTTAAGTTTGAAGTCTTAAGTATTAAGTGTAGGAACCTGGAGATTACCGTTGAAGACGGAAAAAATGTAAAAGTTTGATGGGGTCAAAGAGGTTGATGACTGCACGCGTCACTTGTCTGTCTTGCTGAGATAAGATCTTGCGCTTACGAGTCTCGTACATAACAGGCGTTCAGCGGATCCGAGTTGAGTGAAGACGAGGATGAGGATGCGAGAATGGGCGGAGGGCAACTGCCGCTATCCGGCATAGTATCTTCACCCCAGCCTCGGGGAATTCAATAACTATAGATCATCTCGATCCGTGAGTTAACGTTGCCCAGCGCTTTTACGAGCATGCCGATATCGAAACGCTACTTTCCCATCCGACATTAAACATCATTCTGTACGCCGTCAGTCTAAGCGGATCGATCGCTTTCCGTACTTTACTCTTACAACCAACCATTTAACAAGGGGATTGTCAGCTATGAATGTGCAGAAGGTGCAGCCGATTTTGTTTCAGTCTTGACAACCCTGTCGTCAGTTTTTCGTGTATTAATTATGTCTCGTCAAACTCGATGATAACTTAATTAATTCATGTCCATTAGCTATTCATTACTAAAAATAATAGACTTCAAGTGACAGTTGATAATTTCGGTGGTTTTCACAGATTTATGATAGTTTAAAACTGTTCTGCAGAGTGTGAAGGGGTTTCATTTCCCTAAAAGTTTCGAGATATAAAGATATTCATTGTTACAGTAAAAAAATAGAAAAAATAAAATTTTAAACAAAATAATTTTAACAAAATTCTACTCATGTTTCAAAATATTAGATCAGGAGGAGAATTCGTTCTGTAATTGGAATATATTTCTATTACACGGAGGAAAAAATATTGTTAAAATGACTATCCAACGTATCCTTAAAATAACAATTTAGATTTCTGATTTAAGGATTCATTTATTTCCCGTAAACATACAGAGATAATCTTTTGTAAATATATGGAGTTTCTTTAAAACAAGCAACTGTTTCGTTTATGTTAGGATCTATATAGTTGAGTCAACTAAATATTATGCCTAAAATAATGATACAGATCGTCATTTTGACTATCCGCTGTATGGCTGAATTGGCTATACAGAATATCCTCTTAAATTAAAATACATGATAGTCTTGAAGTTAGTCAAAGGTCGAAACTCGCAAAAAATGGTCCACGTTTCATTATTGGTTAAAATTACAATAAAAAAATTCTTTAAAAAATTTACACTGATTATTTTTTTTTTTTATTTTAACATTTAGAATTTTTTTTCATAATAATTTAATTGTTAAAAATTTCTAATATCAGTTAACTTCAGTTGTAATTACTGAAGTTAGCTATCAGCTGTTAATTTTTTAAATTTTTATAACAAATAAATTGCAATAAAAAAATTGTTTAAAAAATTTCCACAGACGATTTTTTTAAATTTGAATATTTAGAATTTTTTTCATTGAATTTTTTTATAATAATCTGTTAAAAATCCCTACAATAAAAATACATGAAAAAGATCTTATCCCAAGAACTTATAAAATAAAAAAAAAATGAATTTTTGAAATAAAAAAATGATTTTTCTTAAAATAAACTTCTTTCTTCGAGTAAAAAATTTTTTTTCAATTAATTAAGTATTTCTATTATTGTATCTTTGTTGATGAAATTACGACAAAGTAAGATAGAATTTTCGTAGTTCATCATTGTAAATGTATCATGATAACACACCTCTTTTTCTAATTTCAACCCATATTTTCCAGTAAAGTTTCTCTACTCAATACTCCACTCGAGAAACTTTGAATTTATATCTTAAAGACGATATAAACGTCATAAATCATTGTTACCATGACGGCAGGTTGGTAGCGAGACTGCAAAAGCTTCTACTGGGTATTGCAAGTAGGAACAAGGGAAAAAGAGGAGGTGGTGACGGTGATGCTGGTGCTGGTGCTGATTCTGATACTGATGGAGGAGAGAGTAGACCTCCTGGAGGAGGTTAACTTGGAAAGAGTCTGTTATAGCAGAGTCGAAACAGAAACGTTAAATCACGTCGCGTCCCTGGCAGCTCTCGCTGTTTTAGACGAACGCCCTCTAGGAGTTGCCCGCATAATTCTCAATCTTCATGCTCTTACTCCAGACGAAGATGGAGACAACTCACACTCTGACTCTTTCACCTCCAGTATTTACATTGCTAATGTATCGTCGGCCTAACTTGTAATTAAACGAATTCGCGAGAGTGATCACTCATCCCACAAGAGACAGGAGAAACTTAACTAGAGCGGAACGGGCATCAAAACTCCTGCGAAGACAAGTAACACAGAGTCTTGTAAGTTTGGTCTACTAGAGAAGTCATAGTCCCTAAATAAAGATTTTTTGTTGTGTATATTGCGTTGAGTAGTGAGCAGTCAAGAGTCGCTCGTTAGCGGTCTTATAACTGGAGTTACCGCCTGCAGAGCGCGAACGCAGTAAATGAATATTTATAAGAAACTGAAAAATAGTTATAGTTATACTCGAGGTGAGTAAGTGTTGAGTGGTGACTCTTCTGGTCTACTCACTCCGCTACCATTCTGACCATCCTGCATGTAGGTGTCTACGCGCTCGTCCTCAATCATCATTTAGTCAACACTTTTATGCTCTCCAGTGTTATCTTGATCGGTTTACTAACAAGTTAATTAACGTTGTTACCTTGTTAATAGATTACTTTTGTTTATTATTTTATGAATTATTATTTCATATTTTAGATTCTTTATACTTCCTTGTAGACTATCCCACCTTAAATTAGATAGTATTAAGAAATTTTTTTAACCTGAATTATAATTTTGAAAATTTTTGGAATGTAATATTCAAATTAATTAAAAAATTTCATGTTATTGTTCATTTTTCGTAAATATCTCAAAAATTATTGAGTGTTATGAAATAAAAAAAAATTACTTGAAAATGGTTTTAATCAAACCAAAAGCTCAAGAGATATTACTGATTGAATATGCATATAAATTCAAAAATTTAATTGTTCATTATTCTTTACAATTTTATATTTTTTTAAATATCTCAAATACTATTGAGTTTTATAAAAAATGCAAAAACTACTTTTTTGCAAAAAATTAAATCTGCAGTTAAAATTATTTGAAAGCTTTTTATATCAAAAAATTTATTATGATTATTATTTTACAATTTAATTTGACTTAGTCAATACAATGTCGTTCAATAAATACAAATTTTACAAAAAATATCTAAAACTAGTTTTAATTACAATTCAAAATTATTTTTGTTTGTTTTATTTCTTCTCATAAAAAATGAATAGTTTACGATATATAATTAATTAAATATTAATATTAATTCAAAAATAATTTTTTTCTCAACTCATTATACTTCTAATTTCTATTCATATTATAATTATAATCAATGTCAAATTATCATTTAAATTTCAACAATGTAAGTCTCTCGAATTCCATATCATTTATAATTATCTTTGTTATCTTTAAAAAAATTTATAATTAGTGCAATAATACTTTATTCAATAAACTTATTTTCAATCACATTTATTATTTATTCACTGTCTTGAACTCAATTATTTTTAATTTTATATAGTCAAGTAATTACGTGCATTAAATCAATATAATTCACATTAATAAACCATTAAGAAGAAGATTAATATGTAACATCGACGTTTCATGTCAGTTTAATTAATTTTTGGTGATATAATTTTTATCGAGTTGAAGCTACCTCAAGTTTTATTTTTGTTGAAATGTCGACAGAAAACCGAAATTCCTGTCGTGGTTCTGTTCAGTTCACTTTACACTTTACACTTTGGTGACGCGGCCAGCTGAATTCTGTCGCAAACTTTTCCTTTCCCGCAGTCTCCCGAGGAATTTTAATAGTGAGGTTGATTGATTTTTGATTAATTTTGAGTTCGTCTCCAAGACTAATTACTATTACTTATCTCATTTAAAATAAAAACTCCCATGAGCGGTATTATTAAATACCTGATAATTTTAATGAAATAAAAAGTCGAGCGTTGACTACTGTCTGTAAAAAATAATTCAAGTGTCTGTTGCACTTTTTAATTAACCATAACCTCTTTTTTTAGTCTTTGTTACGAGGTAAAAAATTTAAGTTAAAAATAATGTAATTATATAAAGATTCGCGGTAACCTCGACGGACGTCTAAAGATATATTTAATATACTGAAATTATTATGATCCAAGATATGAAATATATGATTAAAAAGATAAAAATAATGAAAAAATTGTCTGCTGTGGTTGAATTCTAGTTTAGTTAAAAAAATTCAAAATGTGAACAATAAAGACATTATTATAAGGACATTTTAAACTTAGATGATTTCAATCATTAATGCATTTTATTTTAAGGTATAAATAAAAAATTAAAACTTGGATGAAAAAATTAATAATTAAATTTTTTAAATTGAAAATGTAAATCAAATCTAGAAAATCTTAAAAAATCATGAGAGATAATTTTTATAGAAAGTTGATTTTTCTATAAAAAAATATGTTCAAAAGTTTCATTTTTTGTCTTTTGCAGAGTTTGGTAAGAAATTAAAAATGAAATTTTGAAATAAAAAGTGAAAATACTAAAATCACAAGAGACTTTTTTGTAGGAAATTAATTTTCTTTTAAAAAAATTTCTACGAATTTTATCTTATTTCTTATTTTTTATACAGAAAGTAAGTTAATTATAGATGAACATTTTTTTTTTTAAGGAGATAATTATTAGCTAGGGTAAAAAATAAAAATTCTCAATTAATGATTTAAGATACGAAAAAATCAAAAGAAAAATTTTTCAAAAAAATTTTAATTTTTTTTAAGAAGTCAGGCTATTTTATTTAATTTCTCATAAAATTACTTAAACTTAAAAAAAAAAAAAAAATATCAATACATTATAATACGAAAAGTTAATTGGAGACAAAATTTCAATTAAAAGCCCAAAAATTCCCAATTCTTCACGTTTTTTATTTTTTTCTCATAAATTAACCAAAAGACCAGACCTAAAACCCGCTAAAAAATCTAATCACCACATCCTTGACTTTGTAACGAAATAATTCGTGAGTAGTAAAGTCTATCTCGGAGCGACTTCCGGAGCCAACGGCGATAATAAAACATCAGTGTCTGACACCTGCATACTCATAGCATATTATATATCATACATTTAACATTACATTACAGGCTGGTCGTCCTCGATAGCTGACGCACAATGAGCCTCTTTGTTAATTCCCTGACAAAAAGACCCGTAAAAAGCAAATTACCTTTTACATACATTTACAACAAAACTAAATGAAAATATTAACCGACAAATAAAAGACCGAAGCATTAAAACAGTACATGTACAAATATGTGAGCATTAAAGCAGGCTTATCTTACTTATACTTACACTTGTACTCTTGATGCAGGACAAACAGGCTCATCACTGGTAATAAGGTCGTGTCGCTTAATATTATATAGGGCTAGTACGGTCCTTGCAAATTAAAGACGAGTCACCTTAACAGCTAGCTCCTGTGCTATAGGAGTGTAGTAACAAGATCTCGACTCATATTTACCAGAGTTGAGATTTTCTTCCAACTTACTCGACAAGATAATCCACAGATTACCTTTCTGCCACTATTTCTACACCGTCGCTTTATTTGTTGCTGAAGATCTTCAAGTGTAGTCTCTTCTCTCCTCTCTCCTCCCTCCTCTTTTCTCTCTTCTCTCTTTTTGCTTTTATTTTCTCTTATCCGAGTTTGTTGCCATTGATACAATAAATGGCAGAGTGAGCAAACAGCCCGGAGCTTGAGGAGGCAGCCGTACAAATCGCAACGCGAAATCTTTAATTTGTGATCCGGCGCATTATATATAATACCTACGTTCTGAATAATTCTCATCCATATAGTGTGGGATAGATATAGATATAATATTAAGGGACGTACGTGCTCGCAAAGATATAGGAGCATTGTAAAGTTTTGAATCATGGGCTTAGTAAAACGATGTATAAAATGACGTGTTTATAAGTACGTGCGTCTTGAGCTCCTGGTGGCAGCGGTGGTGGAGGTAGATGCTGGCTTTGCCGTTATGTTGTGTTAGTGGTGGTGGTGCTCGAGTGGCACTTTGTTAGACTCATAAAATCACAAGTAGACATGTAAATCTTAACGCTTAGAGCATAACACGCTCTAACATCTGACAGCTTTTCTAATTTTGTTACCATTAATTCATAGAATATTTCACCTAATTTACTGCTTATGTGCTGCTAAATATAAAATCATTATTTATAATCGTAATCAAGTATCTCATTAAGTATTTTTATTTCGTTAGACAGTGGTAGAGTGAAAGAAACTTTGAGGGTTTTAATGCGGGATTTTAGTGTAATTTTTATTAATAAGTTGGGAAATTTTTTAAATATAGTCTTATTGTTTTATATAGTTACGAACCGGCAATAAATTATGTTAGATATTTTGGCTGATCCCTTGCAACATTAAATTTTTAATAATTTATTTAATAATAAGTTTTTACGCTGACAAAAAATTTAGTTGATTTGAAAAAAAAAAAAAAATTCTGAGCCAAGATGATCATTTTGAAAATTTGATAATCTTAAATAAAATTTTAATCAAAAAAAATTTTTTTTTAATAAATTTTTTTCTTGAGGCAAGTGAAATTTAATTTCATTAAAAGTTGAAATTTTTCTTGAAAATTTCTTGAAGAAATTTAATTTTCACCAAAATTAAAATTTGTAATTTTACGTAAAGTCGGAGCTTTAGTCTTTCTGTAAAAGAAATTAAAATATTGCTCATTTAATTAAAATTGAAATGAAAAAAAAATAAAAATTTATTTTGTTAGATAACTTTACAATTTTTTGTAAATCTGTTTGAAAAAATTAAGATGGAAGACTTTAAAAAATATAAAAAAAAAAATTATTTGTAAGTCATTTCAATTGAAAAAAAAAAAAAATCAACTTTTTAATGCACTAAAATTTCTTGCCATAAAATATCAAATAATCTTGATATCAGCGACAGGATGTCAAATGAAGTTTCATATTTAATTATTCCGTTTATCATAAAGCCGTCCAGGATATTTATCAATAAATATCCTGTAAAATACTCATTAATATTACCTGGCTGAGTCATGTCCAGCGGACTTCCCAAAAAAAGGACCATTACCATAAATTTCCAAAAGATACATTTTTTTACTTTTATTATTGCAGTAAAATAAATAAAATAATTATTTATTAAAGTCTATAACCATATACGAGGCTATTACACGGTACAACTTATATATTTATAGGTGTAACATATATATACCAAATCGAGCGCGCAGTGTGAACTCCTACTGACCAGAAACTGTGTTGGTGTTCATAAATCCCCACATCCACACGCTCAAATATTATATTATAATATACACATGAGAGTGTGTATTACCCGGTGTAGACACTTTAAACAAGTATACAAACTTATAACCGCAGCTGGCTCTCCCACGCATGTTGGGACTTCAGACAGTCGACGTCTTCATCGTTTGACGTAAGCCCCTGTGTATCCATATCCAATGACACCACTTGTATATTATGTACTAATAATTACTACATACAACATACAGGTAGGTTAAAAATACCCCTGACAAAAGAAAAAATTTTGTTCCGTGAATAACTCCTACACTTGTGGAAATACTTACTTCAAGAGAAGTACTTTCGATCTAAGGAAATAATTATTTTGAAAACTACCAATTATCTCGCATTGAAATTTTTTTTTTTAAATTCTGACTTTTTGACTCAAAATCTGAACGATATTAGTAACATCTTAAACCAAAGTTACTTTGAAATTGAAAAAAAAATAAATTTTCCAACGAATTACACACAGAAAAAAATAATTTCTTGATCCAAGAAAATGATAAGGAAGATCGAAGTTATTTAGGAGCGAGAAAATATTTTGTTAGCTCAAAAAAATTTAACTTTGTTCAAGAAATTTTAACTTTATTCCAAAAATTTTCAACCTTCCTTAAGGTTTTCTTGATTTAAGAAAATTTACGCTTGTCTCAAGACTTATTTTCTTTTTGTGTACGTTTATTGTATTTGAAAATAATAAAGCCTTTCGTAACAATGAAATTTTCTACTACTTCAAAAATTTTCATTTATGTTGATTCAAGAGTTAATGTTCTGAATTAGAAAAGCTGAAGACTTAAAATGATATTGACAAGAAAATATTTTTTCGACCTAACTAGTTTTTTTTCATCACAAAATTTTTTTCTCTGTAACCATAAACTTTCCATCAAAACTCTCTTCTCCAAGTGGAAAAGCATTTAATACAAGTCGTGATCGATAAAACTGACGATTCCATCGTCGCCGAAGGAGATTAAGCTGGATGTCATCAACAACTCGAGGCATCACCCAAGTAAGGAACGATCTCACGGATAGCCACTGCAGAATAGACCGAGAGTAGAGTTCTATTCTGCTATCCTCTTTCCTCTTTCCTACTCTAAAGATCCAAACGAAGTAATAGAAAAGCAGAAGCAGAAGTAGAAGTAGAAGTAGTAGAGCCAGCAGGCGGTTATCGACAGCAGACACGACCGCCACAAATCTTGGCTATCGTAGCTGATCTCGGAGTTTTGGGTGACTCTCTAATGCTTCCAAGTCGCCCGAGGAGCCCAAGGATGAGGATTCCACACAGATATCCGTTTCATCTGTGAGTGAATCGAGTGCACAAGTGAGATCGGGTGGAGGGTGGATGAGAGGGCATCAGGGCATGCTGCTCCGCTTTAAAGATCTACAGATCTATCTATCAGTGTGTTCATGTGTTGGAGATGTGGAAAGCCAAGTGTAAAAGCGGATGACTAGCACCAGCACCAGCACCAGCACCAGCACCAGCACCAGAATCAGAGAACGAGTCGAATAAAAGGGCGATAAAGAGACACCGTTCGCTGCTGGTATTATACAGCTACAGATAGTCCGGTGATCCCATAGCTCTTGTTTAGGCCACATAAAGAACTGGAGACTAGACGTGTCCAAGACGAACTGCAGTCGAACCAGTATTCACTGGAAAGCTGAGTTAGAGACCAGATACCAGATAGCCAGCGTATCTGCTACCAAAACAAAAGACTTGTAAGTGAAAAAGGAGAGAAACAAGTTTGCTGGGACCAGAAAAAGAGAAGAAGGAGGACGAACAGAACTATTCCCGGGGGCTGAATGTGTTGAGAAAAGAATTACTGGGGTGTCGTGTCTAGATTTGTGCGAACTGGGTCCATCAGCAAACTAGCGACCAGAATTAGGAGTTACTGATTTTGCGTAGTATAGGGATAGGACACCGTTAAGAATTGCGAGCCCAGTGGCTCTCAAATAATTAATCTGGTGACTCAACTAATACTATCAAACTCCACTATTCTAGAGCTATGGTTAGTTTGAGTTGAGGGTTTTGGGTGTTCACCATCCACCAGTTTTATTTTATTCTCTAAGCCATAAGATCTTATCCTTTACGAGCCATTAGACGAATTCATTACCCAGCTCTCTTTAACTAAAAACTATAGTCGTGGACTCTGTGATGGCTGAGGGGGGTAGAGGATATAACACTAAAACACCGGTGGGGCTTTGATCAACTGGTGTTAATTTTTAGTATCTACCGGTCTCTTCCGGAAAGTTTCACCAAAAAAGTTTAGTGCTCTACGCTGTGGAGACAATAGTGGTTTTTATTAAGATTTCAAGGTTTATTTTCTGTAGAGAAACGTCTTCTGCACGTCTCATAACGCGGAGCTTTGGTCTCGGTAAAAGGAATTGTCTGAGCTTCATTGATTTTTATTGGTTTTGGATTAAGTTGAGTTATTTTAGGAGGAAAAACTGAGATTAAAATAATGCTGATGAAAAAGAATAAATTGCATGTTTTGTTGAATTGAGTTTTTAGAAATCATTGTTAAATTTTGATCACCTTTTAGATTTTTCAAAATTTTTCAAAATTCTTTGTCAGAAAGAATTTGGAACTTTACACTTATAAAAAATTTGTTTTTTAGGTAGAAGTCATAAGTCTAAGGTCACTAAGAAAATTTTTAAATGGTAAATAAAATTATTTTCAAACGCCCGTGTAAAATCCTCAGGGATAAATTTTACACATAAATTTTTTACACTGTGGTCTAATATGGTCAATTTTCATATCAGGCTCTAGATTTAGGCTTATCAGGACATATAAAAAATTTAAAGTTAAGTGATTTATTCTCTTTTATTTTTACGGAATTTGATCCTAACTGATCATATGGTTAGTAAAAAAATTTAACTCACAAAAATTAAATCCAAACATTTAAAAATTTATATTTAACAATTAGAAAAAAAAAGCTCTTTTATTTCAAGATAATGAAAATAAACGGTTGAAACAAAAAATATCTTCTATTCCAGTTAACCAGAGAGAAATCGGTGGTGACTCAACGACAGAAGACAGCCTTCTATTTCCTTTTGAGTAAAAACGAAGGGCGTATCTATTGAAAAAATATTCCCTTAATGGGCGATTGCTCGGAACACGAGATGAGTTGGAGACGCTGTCCTGTATGTTGAACTCGGGTTTAAACTCCTCGAGGAAAGAATTTACGAGAGGCAGCATCAGAGGAGAGTACAGAGAGCAGAGGCAGTATGAGCGACCGGGAGTGAGGTGAGGACTAAGGATGGGATGTCGAAGTATAAAGCGAGGGAGAAAAGGCTGATGCTGAGCACGTAGCTCAGTATCAATTCATTAGCGCATTACGGTTTAAATAAAAGTATTCGCGTATCTTTGGCATGCGGTATCTCTTATGAAGGGACGAGATACGACCGGTTTGCTGGTTGTTGGTTGTTGGTTGTTGGTTGTTGGTTGCTGGTTGCTGGGCTCAACTGCTACACCTCTTTCTTCTCCTTCTCCGGCTGGTCCCTGGACCCTGGTCTCTGGTTAAACTCCACACCTCTTCAGCTCCTTCTGATCATCCTGTAACACACTTGTAACTTAAATGAACGTACACACCGGTCGGTAACAGTCGTTGTGGGTTATTCACGTCCGTGTCCATGTTGACCTTCGCTGTGATTTGCCGGGCCCGTCTGCCTACCGCAAACTCTCTATAATCTCAGCTACCGCCACCTTACTCCGTCTTTTCTGTTTATTTTTAATGAAAGACCTGCGTTTGGCGCCCAGTGTCAGCGATGCAAGCTCGAGCTTTCTGCTTTCTTCAGCTACAGCTTCAATTCGATCTACCGATTTCACCAGAATTCAACAGAACACCACAAAATTATCTGTTCTCAGCCTCCGCCTCATTTATAATACCTACCTGCTGAGATTTATGCCCGATAACTGTTTCCAGGAGTTTCACAGTCATCCGCGGACCCTGGGGTGGATCAGACCCTATTAGCTGCTCTTATAAATACCGTATTTATGTTTATTTGTTGTGATTTTCGATCATTGAATTAATTTTGTTCGATCGTCAACGAATTCGGTGTTTTGTTGATTTCGATAAAATTAGAAAAAAAATTTTGAAAGAATGTTTTAGTTAAAAAATTAAGAATTAAATAAATTATAAAGCTCTAAACATTTTTTTTTATAAAATTTTTCAAGTTGTTTCATTTTGAAAGAATTAAAATAATTTTCTTCAGTTACAGGATTTTTTTTTGTCGAAACTCTGCCATCTTGAAGAAATCGATTCAATTTTTTCCCAATGGACTGCTGATTTCATTCAGAAAAAAGACGACAATGCTGAGAGTAATATCAAGTTTTGGATAAAAAATTCCTAGATTAACTTCTTGAAAATTACAGCTTACTCCATTTTCGAAAAATCTTTGCTTACTTGGAACATTGCCTTTAATTTAACTAATACTTACTTTTAAATTAAAATAAAAATTACTTTTCTTAAATCTTTTATTTTAAAAAATTATGTCGAATTTTTTTTTTTTTTTAGTTTATTAAAAATAAAAATTTTTCAAAAGAAACATTTTAATTGATTAATTTTATTAAAAAATGAGTTAAAGATAAAATTAAAAAAAAATTCTCTGTATTAATTATGTAAAAATAAAATATTGCATCTAATGTAAAATCTTGACTTTGTAAAAAAATACGTTTTTTTTAGATGGTCTAATATATATCGACAGTTATGTATCTGATATAAGGCCGTTTTGTATACGTAATTAACAACCACAGGACCATAATATCCACGGATGCATGACATGACTGAATTCACGATAATCCTGTGTGGTATTCGTTAAAAAAGTTTGAAAAAAATAATTCACGTGGGCGTGACTCTTGTAATCCGAACGTCGGCTACTAAATTGTTTATATATGTATATTCTTATAAATACATTATTTCCAAAGTCATGCAAAAACGTGGGCTGATTTAGTGTTGTAAATTCACGGATTTTTATCCTCAGTGGTTTAATATCGTATTTATATTTATATTTGTATAAAATATATGTAATATTTTGCTGGTAAGGTCTGAGTGATTCTTTTGATATGGTAAATGTGTGAGAAGTAAGCGATAAAATAAAAAAGAAACCCGAGCGATGCAACACGTGGATTGAACAAGGTAGTAGTCAGTCTCTCAACTCCAACAGATGGGAGAATGAAAATGAGAATAAGTATGTGGGTTAGGATTAGAATTAGGGTTCGATTCTTGTAGTAATTTGTTAAATAAAATTACCCTTAATTTAAGTTTATAACATATATATTTATTTGAGCTTTAATTGCATTTTAAAATACAACCGAAATAATTAAATAATTACAATTCTGGTAAAATGGTTTCAAGAGATTTTTGCGTATACATGTGCATATCTTTGTGGACTCGTGAGTCGTATCAATTAATTTCAAGATTTTAAGTTTTATATAATTAATAAACATCTGAGAGCGTATCCTTAGATTTGT
The DNA here is from genome assembly GCA_000956155.1 of Cotesia vestalis. Taxonomy (NCBI): domain Eukaryota; kingdom Metazoa; phylum Arthropoda; class Insecta; order Hymenoptera; family Braconidae; genus Cotesia; species Cotesia vestalis. The sequence goes on along the minus strand of JZSA01006502.1, from coordinate 26,505 downwards.
ATACTTTTGTAATTTTCATTTTTTATTATTAATTAAATGAATTTTTAATATTTCACTGGTATTTTATTTTAATTTTTTTTTTTATTTTTTTTTTCATATTTTTTTTTTTTTTTTTTTTTTTTTTTTTTTTTTTTTTTTTTTTTTTTTTTTTTTTTTTTTTTTTTTTTTTAAGTATTTAGTGTTTCGCTGGATGCCATCGAACCTCGTATAGTAACTTGCTCACGAAAGAACAAAAATTATCACTCATTCTATCTTTCTCTCTCACTCACTCTCAGCAGTCGTATATAATTACAATAATAATAATTAATATTAATTATTATATTGATAAATACTTTAAAAGTCCGCGATGGAAGAATTATTACAGTTTACAAGGAATACGTATACAAGTGTTTGTTATTTTATTATTTAATATTATTTTTATTTATTTTCTCTATATCTTTGCCCGAAATAATCGGTATTTACCATACAATATAATTATTTTCCAGCATATTATGTCGACTATTTAAAAACCATCATCAACACTCATTATTTTGCACTCGCACATATTTACCTAACTTTTAATTTTTTCTACATTGCTGCTCTATTAATATAATTTCATTCACGCATCCACCCACACCCTTCTCACCCAATATCACTGTTCGGCATAATTATTTACCATCATTTACTTTATTAATAATTAATCATTAATAATCAATTAATCATTTATTTATATGTATCTTTATCGTTAATAATAATAATAATAATAATAATAATAATAATGATAATAAAAATAATTATAATAGTAATAATAATTAAAATTTGTGTTGAATCAATATACACAGTATCAATAATACGAATGATAATAATGACAATATTTTACATATAATGACACGAGTCGGCTCGATTGGCGCAATAAATACATTTTTTTTTAAACAAATAAAATTTACAATGGTTCCATACACAAGTGCCGTGGGCTTAAAAAAATTCATTATTATTAATAACTAATAATTATAATTATAATAATACAATATAATATATAATATGTAATCGGCGGATAGCCTTAATAAACATCTAATCGCGACAATAAACCGTCACAGCGTATTGCACCGTGCGCTCATCTTTTCTTTTTACACTGATAGAAAAATTTGTTTTTTTTTTTTTTTTTAATAAGTGGTTCATTAACAAGCTAAAAGACTTACAAAAAAATTTGCATTGAAAAAATCGGACAATAACTTTCTAAATTCTGAAAATTTTTTATTTTTTTAGCGGGAAGTTTAAAATTTTATCAACTCAAGCGGCACAAATAAATTTGGATGATTTTTTTTTACAAAAAGTAAAAAATTAATTGGTATTAACTTCAATTCAATAAAGCACTGTGTTACATAGAAAAAAAAAATTTACTTGAATTAAGTAAATAATTTTGAAGAATTTCATCTTCTTGATTTGAACAGAAAAATTCTTAAACCAAGAAATTTTTATTGGTTTAAATAAATTTTACTTGATTCAAGAATTTTTCGTTTTGATTCAAATCAATTTTTTCTTTCTGTGCACTTGACAATTTTTTTTAGTAAATAATTTGCGCAATTTAACGCATGGTACATATTATCATTTTATGGTGTAATGAAAAATATAAAAAGAAAATAAAATTTCAAGAGACATAATGAACAACGAGGAGAATTTTTTTTTCTTTTTTTTTTTTTAATAAATTCTATCAGTGTATTAAATATTTTTACAAAACAATGCTCAGTTTCATCTTTCTTCATACAAGATCTTCATACAAAGGCGCTACTGCTAGTTACAGCTAATAAACCTACTCTTAATCTAAGGTGGTATACATGACGGTCATTCGACGTGATAATTATTCTCGAAATTGAATATTTTTATTTTTATTAATAATTATTTTTATTAACTGTTTTTGACATTTTATTTTGACTTACTCGAGTCGTGCATTAATTGCTTAAGTATTTTATTATAAACATCACAAACTTGGCTGCTGAGCCTGTTTTCGGTGTCATATGTTATTATCGTGTGTAATTAACGCACTTGAAACTTATCGAACACGCACACACTATTATACACATCCTGAGTCTTTAGTCCGAACCGTCGTCGTCACAAGTCGCGTTTAAGTATACATTGTTATTGTAATTGTAATTATAATTATTATTGTAGCTGTAATTTTTATTGTAACTATAAGTAGATAATAATAGTTATAATGATAGTAATAATAATGATAATAAAATAAAAAACTAACTGTATCAGTCACATCGGTAGTCATTCGTTGAATTACAGTCTTCACTAAAATTTATCGATTTCCATCCTCGATGCTACGGATTTTATCCTAATTAATAGTTTTTTATTTTTTTTTTTTAATGGAACCTAAGTACAGGTAATACTTTTTTGTTTTTATTGACATTTATTTAGTTGGATCCGAGTGACTATATATTTGTGACAAAATTTTATAGAACTTTTCATGATTTAATCATTTTTTTTTTCTTTGAAAAAGTGGAGTATGTAAAAGAACTTTTTTCATAGAAATTAAAAAATTAATTTTTTTTTATCAATTAATAAATAAGATTCTGATTATTTAAATTTCAGAAAGAATATTATTAAAAAAAAATTCGAATATCTTAAAAAAGCTTTTTTGTCACAGATATCAAATTACAAAGTGATCCAGCTGATTATTGATGAATTTTAAGAACAAAATTGCGAGGACGGAGAAAATCATTAAATATATATATATAATGATAATAATTGTAAAATAATGACAGTAGAAAAGATGAGCGCACTAAAAAACTACCCTAGCCAGTCTTTTTTTCCCGATACAAAATTTTTCCAGGAAAAAAAAATTCTAGCAATTCGTACGCGACAGTAAGGAATGACAAGACTCGACGCGAGTTACGCAGCATCTGAAGAGAGACTCTGTGGAAAGCCAAATTATCATCTATTTATATTTATATTTATATTTATAATAATAAGATTTTTAAAAATAGTTTATGATAGTCTCGTTGTAACAACAATGCAACGATTCAACGTGACGTATCTCGAGTCAGTCTTAAGATGAGTCGTATAACGCGCGAAAATATTTAAAACAGGACAGGGAGACATACTGCCTATCTAATACATAATATTACTTTTATTTTAATTTAGATTTTTATTTTATAATATTAAAACGTGACCACGATTGGTCAGCCGCGTTTACACTATAGATACATTTATGTACAAATGGCACCGCTACTTACGGGGCTCGGACTATACGTATTTGCTGGATAATTGCTTCGCCAGCTCCGTATACTTGAGAAACTTTGAGTGCGGACTCTCCTCCAGAGGAGAAGTTGCCGCTTGAGACGGACTTCCATTCGCTTGCGGAACAGGTGGAGACTTTCTCTGTGAACTGGGTGGTGAAGATCCGCTATGAGTACTAGCTCCGCCTGATGATGGTTGACTAGCCGCTAACGCTGCCGCAGCTGCTGCAGCTGCTGCCGCGGCAGAACGTCCAATCGTCAACGGATCAGGGATCATACCGTCTTTTACGAAATGCATCTTTGACAAGTGATGCCTGTATGCGCCTTTAGAAATGAATGGCGTGTCGCAAAATGCGCATTTCATGATAGAGTCTGCTGTGACCACTGCGTCGTTGCAGGCCCAACTGAAGGCCAAAATCGCTCCAGGAGTTGGCCCCGCTCCTTGGCTGGAAGTTGCCGTACTAGTGCTGCCACTAGCGTGTTGCTGAGACGAACTGTGCCCAGACCTTGATCCACTGGCTACTGCTGGACCTCGTGTTTCTGTCTTGTCGCAAAGTTTCTGCAAAGCTGCCAATGGATGACTGCTAGTTTTACGCCCCTGGGTCTCAGAACTGCCTCCGGTGCCGCCCCCACCCGAAAGGCTGTCGAACATGGAGGACAAAGCACCTAAACTACTGGAAGTTTTGGTGTCAGGGGTACCACGAGGTGTCACCGAACGATCGCTGCTAGCTGGACTGCTCGTACTATTCCTGCAAGGACTGCGCGCCACCTGGTTTTGGGACTGTTCTCCAGTGCCGGTGGATCGCGGGGTTGGCGGGTTCAACTGGGGGGAAGGTTCCCTAGGTTCTTCGGAAGCAGTCTCTGTATTATTTTGTCCGTGACAATTGTAAGGAGTTGTTGGTTCTTCATCATCTCTTGAATCTTCGACTTCTTTTTTGACAACAACTTCTCTGGGCGGCTCTTCTTCAGGAGCAGACGGCTCAGCGTCTTCATCCTTAGGCTCTTTTTTGACAACGACTTCCTCATCACCAGATTCCTCGGGAACTGAGTGCCTGCTAGGCGTCGTTTGTTTTTCCGGTGAACGATGGCGATGAGACGAAGAAGCCGAGGAATGTCTGTCCTGGTTAACAGAAAGGTCCAGTCGTCTTTCGGGAGTCATCGTGTCGGTACGAGTACTTCCCCGTTCCGATATCGAACTGGATTCACTGCCACTTCTCTCTCGTCTCGCTGCTATCGCGGCAGCATTATACTGCTGCTGCTGATAACTCCTGAGGAGGTTCATCGTCTGCGGGTCGACCAACGGCTTAGTGTAGTCTACACTTTCGTCAATTCCCAAACGCTTGAGAATGCTGGATCCAATCGGCGCCCCAGGCTGATTGTGATGATGCCCAGTAGCCCCATGACGACCTCGAGAATCAAAGCTTTTTTCGATCAACTTCTCGATAGCATTTAATACCGACGGTGAAGATGTGGTAGTTGACTCGTTGGCACTGGGAGTTGGAGTGTCTTTCCCCGGAGTAGTGGTGTCGCTCGCAGAGGAGGGAGATCGATGATGTCGGGAGGAGACTGAAGAGGCGTCTTCATTGACACTTTTCCGGCCGCTCTCAATGACAGGTAGCACCTGGGACATGTTATTCGACATCAGCGCGGATTTCAAGAAGTTACGCTGGTTTATTCCAACGGTGCCAGCACCGATGCACTGCCGTATGTGCTCCACAAACACAGACGTTTCTATCTTGTCCCCACACTTTTCACAAGTTATTCGACCAGCGTGCTTCACTAAACTGTGTGTTAATCCAGTTGTAGTATCTCCGTTCTTGAATTCATTCTGCGCCCGCTCAAGCTCCAACAATTTCCTTACCGGCAGGGACTTTTTCCTTTTCTCTCTAGTCTGTCTTCGACGTCCGCCACTTTCGGTTATCGAACGCATAATGTGTTCCTTGTAGTGAGAATTCTTCACCATATGATTGCTCAGTTCTTTCAGCGAACTGAATGCCTGGTCACATACTTTGCAAGTCAACACCGCGCTGACATGGCTGCTGGTAGCTCCACCTACACTTCCAGGACCTCCAGGAGTATTTCCATGCTGTCCACCACTTGGTGGCATTCCACTACCAGGACCTGTTCCACCGCCTCCCATTCCACTTCCAGGACCACTGCCTCCCTTGCCGTCATCAGATGACTTCCACGAGATGCTGTTGCTGTTGCTGTTGATGCTGCGAAGTCGGAAGCGATTGCAAATTTGAAGCGTGAGAATGTAACCCTGATGGAGGTGGTACCGGCATGTTGACTCCACAATGCTTGGCTTCTTTCATGTGCGTGGTCATTGCTGCAAGAGTCGGAAAACTCTGTTTACACCACACACATTTGAGGACGTCTTTAGCCTGATCAGCGCCTTTGTTTAACCAATGGGACTGCCAAGCACTGTGACGACTTCCTGAAGCACCACTGGGCGTGCTTCCAGTAGAACTTCCACCAGATCCTACGCCACCGGTCGGCCTATAGAGTTCATCTCCACCAAGTTTGCTGAGCTCGCTCATTTTCTCTAGCGCCTTGGTGGCTTCACTAGGTTGGTACGGTTTGTCAAGTGCTGCTGGAGGTTTCATTTTACCGTTCCACAATTGGTGATGATCGACAATACCTGGCGTACTCTTGGGGGAAAGCTGTTGCTGACTAGTAGCCGCCGCGACTGCAGCAGCAAAGTATGGAAAGTGAGATGCAACGACGGGGGAAGTCCAAGGTGAGACTACCGGCGGCCTACCGAAAGAACCTGCTGACGCAGATTCTTGGTGTCCTGAAGCTATCGTTCCAAGTCTTGATGACTTTCGCGGAGGTGGAGGCGGGGAATCTTCCTCGTGAGTCGGTCGTTTTCGACTGGAAACCGAGAGATCAAGGGGCCCATTGTTCGTTTCGCTGGAAGACGAGGGGGTAGGAGGCTTGCTCAGGTTCAGAATGTGCTCTTCTTCATCTTCAGAAGAAACTTTCCGCGTGCTAAAATCCAGGACTGCAGGGAGTGGAGTCGCGGTGGGCGACACATCGCCACTTGTGGGTGAGATAAGAAGACCAGGAGTCGCGGCAGGAGGCGAACACGAGGAGGTGACAAGGGGAGATACTGAGCCTCTTGCTGAGAGCGGTGAGTGGCCCAGTAACAATCGCTGGTGGGTTTGCTGGATGTAGGCTGCCATCACGGCCGCGGAATGCGAAGGCAGTAGAGGGTGGCCTGCCAGAGGCACTATACTGCCGGGACTGAGTGGACTCGCACTGCTGCGATTCACCAGAGGCGGGGGACTTCCAGCTGCAGGTCCAGATGATTCCCTAGAGTCTCTTGAGGGGCAACGTGGACTCATTGGCTCCCTAGAACAGAAATTCAATTATCTTTTAGGCAAGTTTATTTTGATGATCGAACAGGGAGTATTTATTTTGCTAACGAACTCAGTAAGTAATTTTTATTGATTATGATTGACAGGTTGAATACATAAGCATGCATAAGTTGAAATATGTTGCTCCAACCATCTTTAAAAGTAAAATGGTACATTTGACTGACAATTGAAACGCCCAGGTTTTGAATTTGACAAGAGAATAATACACTTAACGATGATTTGTGATTTTTTTGGACTATTATATAAGAAGAAAAGATTTACTGTAATCCGAAAAATGTGTGATCTTTACAAATTTATTTCTTGACTCGAAAAACTCCGTTTTAAGTTTAATAAATTAGTGAAAAAAGAAACCAGAACACATATTTAATATTATTAGGCTAACAAGATACTTTTTCGTGCAGATCGTATAAAAATCATAACAGTTGCAATTTTGTTAGTATGCCAAAAATGGCGCAGCTCTCGACTAAAAGCGTTCAAAAAAAAAACTTGATGTATTTACTTCATTTTATTATTGTAAACAACACGTTTAAGCAACCTGAGAATTAAAATGAATACTTAATAATTGCTAAATATAAAATGTTATATGACCATAAATGATCAGATATATAAATATCTAACTTTTTTCCAAGATATCCACATGGATGTATACGGGTATGAATATTTAATAATGATAAGTCTCTGAAAATACGCGACATACACGGTAGTACAGCAGCCGATAATTACAAATCACCGTATGTTTAATGAAATATAAGATAGCAATAAACAAGAAATATATGAATATGAATATCAATATAAATATACCTGTTATACTACCGTGAGAAAGCAGTAGTGAGGTGGTGTGGTGTATCTTAAGGCGGTGGGTGGTGAAATACGGAAACATGTGAATAATCACTTGACGTAAGAGGACACGTGTTATTATATACTGTATATGAATAGCGCACGGCACTGGTATAGTGTGTGTGCGTGTACATGTGTGTGTAAGTGGGTGAAACTAGTGGCTAGTGGCTAGTGGCTAGAGCCACTAAACCTGTCGACGGCGCGTTGGTAACTGACTCCCCTGATTCTGACTCTGACTGAATGTTGAATGTTGAATGCGCGTGCAACGAGATGAAAGGGAACCACCGGTACGCATGCAGGGGAAGTTTTTGGGGTTCTGAGGTGAGGTGGGGGCTAAGGAGGGTAGACCTGAAGGTGGGGATGGGGATGGAGAGAATATTCAGAGCTGCCGACAGACATAACACTACTACTAGCGAGTGCGAGAGGATGAGAGGTGAGAGACGGGTAGTAAACACGCGCCTATCTCTATTAGCTGAGTGACGCCGGTACGCGGCAACTGCTTGAAAATTTCGCGCTTCTTTTATTTTGTTACATCGGGCATGTTTATCCCTGTGCCGTGTAAACGGAGATTTGTTATACGGTGAGGATTCTACTAATTTATATTACGATATACAATTAGAGCAGCTTGTGAGAATCAGTGCCAGACAGAGAGATTGTGAGGGCCCGCGATCAGAACACCGAACAATCTTCAAAGGATCCTTCAGTTTGTTTTTTACTGCTGTTTGTTTTTGTCATATGTATTTACGTTATTTATGCGTTTATTAGTCTCCCAGGTGTATATAATGATAAGATTTTTTACTTATTTGATTTTGCGGCTTTATTGTTATTATTATTTAAGTTTTAAAATTTTTCGAAACTGTATTTACGGTGTAAAAATCAAAAATAATATAAATTTATACGTTTTTTTTTATTAAAAAAAACTTCAAGCGGAATAATAAAGAAAAATTTTATTTTAGAAAAAGTATAAAATTAAATATTTTTCGGTTTAATTGTCGATCTAGTTAATGATTCTTCAAAAATAAATGACACAAATTTTTATCTGACATTTAAACTACTCAATTTTTTTCATTATTGCGATTTGAATATAAAACATATAAAGAAAAAATTAAAATACCTGTCGAGAGGTCCAGTATCTCGGAGGGCAATAGGATTTAACCTTGATGAGACAGAGGGTGGGGGCGTTGATGGACTAGGTGCTGAATCTTCGTCATCAGTAGCGTCAACTTCGTCATCCTCTTTGGCTGCTGCTGGTGGGCAATTTCTTTCATTGGGACTAATAGGACCATCCTCATCTACACATTCTCCATCTTCAGCCTGGAGCTCCGTACCAGGTCCCGAACCTTCGATACCGTCTTCCCCTGGAATCACAAAAATAAACAACATAAATCACTGATTTGCCGTTGTCATTGCTGGGAGTTATAATTTAAGTGCATTCATAAATGTCAACGGTTTACATTTGTAATGTGTAAGTATGAGAGCATGATAAATGTGAGGATCCGAAAGGAAATTCAAGACATCATAAGTATAAGTATAAGAGAGTGTGCCACCTGGTCGAATAGTAAACGCAGGATGATATAAAGGTGCAGATGCCGAGCAACAATGACGCTATCGGTTCATTTATCAGCCTTTCTGGCATACCAGTACATCGAGTACTGAGACGCGTCACTACAGAGTACCAGAGTCCACGACAGTATCCATTGTTAGTGCAAACTTGTTCCGCAACGGGTATTATGAGTTTTAATCAAATAATTTCCATTTCATCTTTCGTTTCTCATCACAACCTCCATTATTGACAATGTCTGTGCCTACTGCGATCTTTATCAAAATCATTTTACTTATTTTTATGAATATTCCTTCTTTGTTTATTTCTGTAGTAATAAAAATAATGTTAAAGACAAAAAAGTAAGTTTAAGCTAAGCCCGAATCACGCTAAGAGAACAAGCGAGTCGCTTAGCGGTGTCAGTGATTTACGAGTGAGCATTGGGATCGAATGCCGTGCAAGACGGAGGTGAGACATTGGACAGGTGCTAGATGCAAATAAGCCTCTGGCTCTGATGCCCAAGAACCAGGATCGTGGGGACGAGACCAAGAATAAAATGAGCTGAACCCGGACACGGTGAGACAACGCCGAGAAAACCAACAACACGCGGTTTAACCGCCATCTTGCATAGTACGTATCCTTTTTAAAGAACAAAAAAAAATAAGAACAAGAGAAAAAGACAGAGAAAGAGATGTAGGAGAAAGAATAATAATAAAGTACTTTGAAAAGAAAAGGGACAGATATAGGGAGTGTCGGTTGTGCTTCTACGATAGCAGAGGGTGTACAAGTTTGTCCACGAGATGAGGAACCGGGCGGGGAGAGTGGTACCAAGATCCAGCATCCCGCATCCTCCTTTTTACCACCAATACTCGCTAACTGGCCAACCAAGGATCGTTTGTTCACGGTCCACTGAGGAAGAGGGAGAGAAAGGAGATCGCACATTGATCCGTCCGGGCATCGGCAACTAATTACGCAGATTTATGTCCCCATTGTCCATTGTCTCTGCTCGGGCTGAAGCTCGAGAGAGATCCTCGAAATAGCACTGTAAGAAGGAGACGAGAAGGAAGAAAGACACCGAGACCGAGTTCTCGAGGACGTACAAGTAAAGGGAATACGAAAAGGTCCGAGGAGATCCATGGATCAAGAACAAGACCGAGAGGACTCGAAAGCTCTGAGCTGAGCAAGAGTTGGATGGAGTGAGGCCCAGGGCGGACCACCGGCGGACAGCCCCGCCCGTTTCTTCTGGCGTAGCCCCCTGGTCCTGGCTGCTTATATGTACACATTGGCTCCAACTAACTTCAATTCTTTGACGTTTTATTAGACTTTTAGGTTGTTTTTGGCTTAGTTTTTTCCCACGAAGAGCGTCTAAGCGCGTGCGACGCCCGTTAAAGCTAACACTATTTACAAGTGACTGCAAGACGCACTCAGTCCTCGAACTGACACCTAGTGATTTAGAAGGCACACCGTGGATCGGGTGGCAGTAGTTCTCGGAAACCCAATCACGTCTCTCGTTATTTATTTTAGCTGCTGGTCAAACATAGATACATCTGAACTGTCGTACCCAAGGTCAGCAAGACGCCGAAGAAACTAGTGATGATCAGCCGATTAGTAGGAGAAATACCGGTAGGGTTCAGATGCAAAATAACCACGACCTAAGGATTGCTAGCCACTAACAAGAACGGTTCTTGTCTCGGTTCCTCTTCAACCAGTTCTGAAAGATACCAACACAAATACCAATACCAGTACTAGTTCAGAAGAACAAGAACTTGTGGTGTATCCGAGCTCTGACACTCGAGAAGATCGCTGCAGCAAGATATCATCCACCGCTACTGCTCTCAACTCGGTCAACTGGTTACCCACTAGTTACTGCTTACTGGCTTCGCTACCTTTTCCCTCTTTATCTTAATTCTTTAACCCTTATACCTTGTGTACTACCTTTCTTCTATTTGCTGCAACATACAAACTACAACATGCTGATGGCGTAGTACTGAGTATTGCGATTATTATTCTGCTTAAGGGCCTTTTTCTCGCTCCAGAAGGGGGACCACTGCACAACAATAATTAGTCTTATCTTTCGGTTACTTCTCTAAGGTTATACGTGTAACGATTTCCTTTGGTTAGCTAACTCACGACAAACATAAGCACGACCCGCGGATATATGCAGATAAGCGAGATATCCCCTTACATAAGTACATGCTTGTAAAACTCGCACGGTAGCAGCATACACTGCTACTTCTTCTTCTTCTTCTGCCTCTCTTTCTCCTTTTCGTTTTATATTTCTGATACTTGTTGCAGAATGCTCGGTTGCAATAATAGGAAAATACAACCTCCGGCTTTACTGCACCAAAAAGATATCTAATAACAAGTCAGTCAAAGGACGTTAAGAATAAGACGATAGAAGCATCAGCTGCAGTAGAAATAGCAGAAGCTTCAGAGGGATGGAGTAAATTTGAGATGCAAGAACAGATCTGAAGGAATGACGGACAGACACTGGTTGTTATAGGCAATGGCGAACAGCATCCCGAGGATGAGATGAGATGAGATGAGATGAGATGAGGAAGAAACGCCGGGAGATAGACAGACAGCTACACGGACAGAACGATCAGCAGAAGAACGGGAAAGACGAGAGAGACGAAGACCAGCATTGTGAATTGTGATTCTCTCGTGGCCTGCCACTGACTGACTGACGGGTGAATCCCTTCTTCTTCTCTTGCTTCTTATTTTTTTATCTTCTTCTTCTTCTTCTGTGTCTTCGTCTTCACCTACTGAATCTTCTCTTTCTGACCAATAGCTATCGGATAAACGTATTTTCAATGTCGATAGACGGACAGCAGACTCATCCAAGTCATCGATCTACATCTACACATCATCAGTATCGTGGGCGTGTGCAAGTATTTGAATTCCTTCTCTTGTCGTATGCACGTGGGTGTACACATGCATAGTTACCATTGTACACGGTATTCAGTGGTAGAGGTAGAGTGAACCCAAGGTCCATATAAACTAGTCTACCTGGCTGATTGACCGATGGGAAGGCCGTTATCCCAAGTCAACACTCACTCCATCAGTCGGACGTGTATCTTGCCTTAAATGTTATATATAAAGTAACTCTGTCGTATTTCTCTCCATTCAACCGCTCCGCATTATTTATCACATTAAAGAGACGTGAAAATTTAATTTACAAATTCAAAGCAATATTGACTTTGGAATACAGATGTTTCTTCACTACAAAAGACAGGTTAATATTCACGGTAAATCTTTGATAGAAGACAATGTACCATATTTGTTTTTTGAATAGAAGATATTGTGGAAAATTTGCCACACTTGGACACAATTTTCAATTTCAAGATCGACAGCTTTTGAAAGCACCAGTCTCGTAAGAATCCAACATACCCGATTGCTTTTTCTTTACCCCGGTACATGAAAGAATAAAGAGACGTCGATATACAGATGTACAAACACATATACATAACGAAAGTTGTTGTTATATTGGGATAAGAAATCAGTGACATTTCACCGGCGTTTAAATTTGTCGACTATTTGGGAGTTTTAACGTATACATCGCTTACCAAACCGATTCAAGAATCCGAGTGTCAACTCGACTGTGACAGTAATAAATAACACGGCAAGTAAGTTGCTCTTCTGAACACGACCGGCAACAGAAACGCCAGCAGTGGCACGTGGGATCATTTGTTAAAGATTTTGAGCTTTATTCGAAGCTCGAGGCGCGCTAACATATTATACATACAGATATAAGGAGTATAGGATTTACGCACGAGCAAGTTACCGAAATGTGTTGGTGCATTGGAATTACGTAGCTGTCGTAATAGTACGTCGTAAGACCAACGTGCAGTGAGGTACATATTTGTTCCTTTACTTTTTCTCTTTACTCGTTTTTTTCTTTTTAGTTGGTTCTTCCTCAGCTGAAAGTATAAAGTGGGGGATGACGAAGCGGCAAACGGGTCAAAGTGACGGTGAGTGATGGACAGGAACTCACTCCGGAGACAAAGACCGATGGAAAGAGAGCGTGAAAGTGCAGTCTGAGTGTCGGGTGTGAAGAACGACGTGCTGGATCTTCTATAATACAGCTTGTCCGTTTCAATGACAATAATAAATATCTATATCAATGAGTATTTCGAATTTTATTAATATTTTTTTTATTATAATTAAGTTATTGCTTATTGTGTGACAGGCTTTCAGGATGACTAATAAAAAGCACCCGAAATATATCGATAATACATACACAATATTGTGTGCCACGGACATTTTAAAAGATAAATCACCGTCAGGCAACGCTTGAGACGTCTACAGAAGTCGTTGGACGGCTAATAGCTCAACTGGCTTCTGCGTTTGCCATTGCCATTCCCATCATCGTCATCAGCAGCAGCATCATCATCATCATCATCATCATCATCATCATCATCAAGGAGCAGCTCGAGAAGCATCTGAATAATCACGGTGTATTAATATACCTCGGCACATATATAGACATGTAGGTACGGCGATAATACGCCAGGAGAAGCAAATCCGGTGACTGGATGATGGATGAACCATACGTTGGTTCGTCTAAATGCCTGCTGGACAGCTCAGTGGTACGAGACACTGATGATCGATGTATGCTCCTTAGTGAGGTGAAATCTGGGAACTTGTTTCGCCACCACCGATAAGCTGGTACCCGGTAGCTGGTTGCTCTGTCGACGATTCGGATGACGTTCCAACAATTAATGACGATAGGATGTGTTATAACAAATATACATCTCGCGAAGCTGAAGTTACAATTAAAAACGCGTCTGGCCTCAATAGACACGAGTATGACTATCGGCTCCAGTAGCAGGTGTCACGTAGACAAGAACCGGACGCCAAAGAAGAAGAAAAAGGAGAAGAAGAAGAAGAAGAAACCCGTGGGATGCCAGTGTACTGTGCAAAACGAGAGTAAAGGACAGTAGGAATGGAGGGAAGCTGTGACAGTAGAGAATGCCTTCATCACGATGTCCGTCACTGTTACTCTTCAGCATCGAAGTGATCCTTCTCTTTCGCTCCCTTATTCGCAGCACTATCCCGGTTTCTTGCACTTTCCGTCACGCTGTCTTTCCACGTGTCACTCGTGCTACCGACTGCCAGAGTCGGTGCCGTGACAACAATAATTGTCAGCGAAGTAACGTCTCTCACGTCGCGACACGCCGACGAACGAGAGGGAAGGAACCAACTATCACTTCTCCTCCTCCTCCTCCTTCTCAGACACCACAACGGCATAGTCACCACGAGATAGATAATTTAACGTCGAGAGAAAAGAGTCTCTCTTGCTAACGGCAATAATGACTGAGATGAAATGAGAAAGACTTGCAAGTTTATTTATAAAGGGACTGCAAATACGAACCAGCTGTACAAGGATGATCCGATGGGTTATCGTTTACACAACCGAGCTTGTTCTCCTCGGCACTCCAGAAACTTGATCCACTGATCACACATCAGTGTTACAGTCTGATCCCAGTGTACTAGCTCTGCTCCTGGTCATTCCGGAAACATTATCTGTTTCAATATTTCTGGCAATTTTGCTTTACCCACAAATCGATAGTAAGAATCAGATAGAAGGGATTTAGCTAAAAAAGTGAGTTTTGATTTTATCAAATTGATTAATTGACAGCAAAAATCAACTCGTTGGTGGTTGTTGAAGCATATGTCACCAACTAACTACCCAAGATTTTTCTGAGAACTACTTTAGATTACCCGGACAAAAATAAGTCAGTAGACAGACCGAATAACTTTTAGATTTCAGAGGAGAATTAGAGTGAGGGCTGACACGCCGATCCGTTCTAATAAATACAGTGTCAACATAAATAAGCAGAGCTCAACTCTCAGTTTCGCACAACTTAAGAAGAGTCTCGTAAGTTGTATCACACATCATCGTGCAAAGCAGTATAACAGCAACTAAGCTGAGTAGAGGTACTCATCGGGGATGCTGGATGCTAGAGAAGACACATCACTCTCGAGTGACATAGGCTTGATCTACTGAAGGACAGGTGTGCCCGATTTTACACTTAACTACTCCCATCTTATTTCCTCTATCTTCTGTTTCTTGTCTTTATCTGCGTCAGCAAACTGAACCACGTCTCATACATACTGAATATTCCGAACTTTGCAAATCCTTACTTTGTATTACAGATAACTCACATGCAAATATATATTTATGCTGTTTATACACAGAAATGTGAAATGTAAAGTGCAATTGTATGAGGTACTGGTATTGTAGCTTTAGCTGATGTCTGAAATTTTAGTCACAACCTGACAATCCATCAACGTGTTTCTCGTCACTCCACTATCCTGGTTGTATATATATATATGTATGTATATAATAGTGACTCGTGAGTCGATAGCTCCAAGCGAGTCTTCACTGAAGAATCGTACATATACCTAAAGGGGGCTGAGACTGACGTACCAACAGATTTATGCGACACACATGCGGCAAGCCGTATAACTCACTCGATCGCCCATAATATCCTCCCCTTAGACTTATTTTCTCTCTCTCTCTCGCTTACTCTTGACTACTACTGCCTTCGGCCAGTATATGTCTATGTATATGTATATATATATATATACGGAATATATAATACTGAAGCATGATGCCGTGCGAGACGCAGCAGAGGACCAGAGAGACAGACGCACCAATACGAGCTCAACTCTTAGCTCAGCTCTCTTCTCCCGATCGGCTCGTATTCGTATGCGATATTTATTCCGTATCGGGATTATACTCTTCCAGTGGTTCCCATCGTTCGCGCGAGATGAAACTCCCGATAGATATGTGTTGATTTATCGCGGGTAAATCAGGAAGATTGCCTTCGGGTAGAAACAATAAAATTCTTTTTTCTCATCTATTAAACTGACAAATCGAGCTATACACATTTTTTAAGATGAAACTCCCGATAGATATGTGTTGATTTATCGCGGGTAAATCAGGAAGATTGCCGTCGGGTAGAAACAATAAAATTCTTTTTTCTCATCTATTAAACTGACAAATCGAGCTATACACATTTTTTAATATTTAACAATCGATGTATAGTTATGTTAGTTATAGAAGACAAAAAATTGTTGATGTTTATGATTATACTTGGATTTTTATTTATAAAAATTTAATAATTATAAGAGTAGTGTATTTTTATTGATCAAACGTTTTTTAAAACATAAATATGTTAAAACAGGTTGACCCTGCAGGCTATCCCTGAAACGTCCGGCTATTTTAAGGTTCTAATTGAACGAAAATATGCCTTTTAATTATTTTGAAGCTCTTCGAGCTTACATCTTTAGGTACATTCTCTAGAATATGGTAAATATTAAAAAAACAATCAAAAAATTTCCAGTAAAAAACTCAATACAAAACTTCAATTTTTCAATCTTTAGAAAGCTTAAATTGTGAATTTACATTTTTTAAGACAATCTTAAATGTCATCACAAAAATCTAGATGATGTTAGTCTTAAAATTTATTTGTGACGAATTCAAGTAAGTTCAATTTTAATAAAAAATTTAACAACTCTTACTTTAAACTAATAATCCAATTTGACCCATTTTCAAGCTTGACCGAGGTGTTTGTTTATAGAACAATTGTGCCAAGTCATTTAGATCTTTTGATAATTACGAACGTAATCTCGATGACAAGACCGATTATATAAACTCTCGAACTGGTACAATTGTCCAAGATAGCTTGACGAAATAAATCACTTTATAAAATTTTCTCTAAATCACCCCATTAAACCCTCTGCAATTGAGTAACCTACCTGATAACAATAACAAATATATAATCAATAAACAAAAAATATAATCAGCGCATTACGAGTCCCAGCTAGCTAATACTAGCTAAAAAAATAATCGGAAAAGTCAATGGAAGTATTCAAAATATGAACAAATCAGTGCAATAATATCTACAGTGTCATATCAAGAATGGGGTCGTAATACACACTGCGACTTATTATATATCCTGTATCATATATACTACCAACACCACCAACAATAACTATTGCCATATTAGTATTAGTACACACAAGAGAAGGATCTAACCACCTTTGTTTGCGTCGTTCCTTTCTAACGTGTACCGTCATCACGATCACCCGTATAGCGAGCAGCACCCGTTGTGCACCGGTGTCGTCGTGAAATACACCATAACGACAATAACACTGGCAACTATCTCATTTCATTCTACATAACAGTCACTACTATCCAGCTCTGAACTGAACTACTCTCCTCTACTGAGTTGTACCCCTGTACAAACGTTCGCTACACACCCGCAGAGACTCGGTAGCCGTATAACATTATATATCTATGTACGTGTGCATGTACATAGATATATATATATATATATATATCGTGAGCAGAGAAGTAATTTATAGTTGCAATAATTTATTGGGTACCATGGGGTTTATACTTGCCTGACGCGTAGCCATCCGTCACCGTCAGTGACGTCACCTCCCTCCACATAATGACTACCTACGTCGCAGACTGGGCTTACACTGGCACTGGTTCATGGTATTATTATATTATATACTGTGCTCGGATCTATCCTCTCTATTTGGCATGTTCTGTGTACACTAGTGATGCCCGCTCATCATTATCATCATATTTATACACATATATAGTATACCTATACATACCGCAGTGCATGTTCACTGATAGAAGGGTTTATTCGCGAATAATAGACCAGATTTATTAAAAAACTCTTTCGAGATCAACAAATAATTGTTATAATTAAATTAATTGTAATTTTGTCTGGAACTAATGGTTGTAATATTATTTAAATTTTATTATGTTAAAGCAAATGTTTTTTTCAGCAAAAGATATTTATTATCAGGGTTGACGTGTATTTATTCTACGGATATTTGAGATGATGGCTGTATACAATATAGTCGAAAACTTCACCAAGCAATAATCCAGTTTTCTAAATCTTTCACATCATCGTCTTCATAAAAATAGTTTTTTTAAATTTTTATTTGGGTTTTAATCGCAAAAAAACGTCGGGGTTATTAAAATCTAATGTTTATTTGAAATATATATCTGACGGAGCCACAGAGCGTTGGCACTCGGCAATTTTCAGCAAATCGATCACTTTCGATTCTCTCCGTAATTTGTCATTTCTCCATCCGTCCTCATGGACAGCGATTAGAGTTTTGCCAGTAGAACTGAGCCCACGCATTTTTCACTTTGTAATTCAACTCTATTCATGCTATCATTGCTTTAACTTTATTGCGTTGTCTGTTTAATAAATCCTGTTTACCTTTATCAGTTGGCTTTATTAATTTATTATATTGAACAATCTTAGCTACTGAAAATGTCTGTAATAAAAAAAAAAAAATAATTTCTTCACTATTCATTGTCTCTCGAAATTAAATTCATTAACATATTTTTATCCATTCCAAATGAAGTTAAGTGTCAAGTTAAATTACATCAAATGATTTATTCAATATAAATGAATGATCACCCATTAATAAACATTTTTTCAGTGAATGCGCTCTTTAAATGATTTAACCTTTAGTAACTATTTATATTTACACGTTAGTTACTAACGTGTAAATTATTTCTTAATCCTACAAATATTAAATCCTAACAAATCCTTCTATCATGGTTAAATAACTGCAGAACACAGCAAATACAGTGAAGGTACAGTGACGTCTTCCTACAATTGTCAAGACATATATTTAAATGATACTTTATTGACGATCATATTCTACTGTATAAACATACCCTAGCATACAATGTTATAGACATGATAAAGGATCGTCTCACATTTCATCCACAGGGCATCTACCATCTAGTAAGTTTCACCTGTACTCTCTACACAGAGACAAAGCACATTCTTGTATTGAATAAAACACACAAACACAACACACGAACGCGGAGATCTGAGATGATGACTGTTAAGCAGAGGGGTGCAGAGACAAGAGAATGACGAACCAGATATGCTCATCACGTCTCGGATTCGCTTTCTTCGTCAGTCTCGTACATCACTAGCAGCAGCAGCAGCTGTAGTAGTAGTAGATGTTGGAAACCTTAGTACAGGAGACGAATGGAAGGAGAAACAACCGTAGGGACCGAGGATGATGCCGAGTGGAAGTGACATTGACGGGCGTTTGTCACTGTCCTCGGGAAATAATATCCAGGCCAGCGCATCAGAGGATTTGCTTGACGCTCCGATGACCCGGGAGCTCTCGCTTTGATCAATAAGTTTAATGCCGTCCTGGTCAGATCAATTAAAATAAAGGCTGAGTGTTTAAAAATAAAATCTTTTCACGATTTATTTATGTAGCAATGTTGATGTTGATGTTTGATCGATGATGGATCAGTATTGGTTACGTGTGAAGGGAGCGAATTGGTGAATTTAAACCCGAGATGTCTCTGTACTAATGGCGTGCTTCGCTACCTGCGACAGGATAATTGGAAGAAAAATAGTCGAGGTTGTCAGGATAAAAAGAATAAGAAGGGCGGGTGCCGTCACAGGACAATCCGAGCTGACTGAAGAGGGAGTTGAGGTCTTAGCGACAGCCGTCAATCGATTGTCAACCGGGTCAGCAGACCTTCTCCGCCCAGTGAACTCCCCTCTTTTTCTTTTTCTTTTTCGTCTTCTCCTTCTTTTTCTACTTGTTCTTTTTCTTTGATAGTCTTTGTACATCTTCATAGGAATATAGATATATTATATAGTTAGGGTTTATTTAATCGTGATGGGGACGCAACCCTCGATGAGCGGAGGAGCGACCCTCAACTCGGATTTTTGGGCAACGCGAAATTACAACCGACCGCAGAGTCCTGTAGTCAATAATTATTGATCATCATACAGGAGGGCTAAAGACTCATAGGGGAATTGTAATCGAGCATTAATGCCTACCCGAGATGCGAGATGAGAGATGAGAGACGTCGTGATCATCTCAGCGATCCCGTCATTCAATCATTTTTTTTTATCACTATTTTTATTATTATTTCTTGTGCCGTCTAATCCGCGATGAGCGACAGTCGTTTCGAGAAAAAAAAAATTTACCCAACTGACCGCACAATGCCCAAGGCTATCATTAAACTTTTTTTGGTTTATTAATTTTTTTTTTTTTTTTTTTTTTTTTTTTTTTTTTTTAGTTGGTTTTATTTCTCGTGCATGCATCTGAAATCTGAATTTCGGAGATTACAGAACGGTGGAATTAATATCAGCCGGCGACTGGATTATTTTTGGTATTAAAACGGTTGCTTTAAAATAACTCGAACATTTGAAGAAAAAATGTCTTGTTGAAAAAATAAAAAACAAAATAATAAACTTATTATTATCAGTAATAATTAATGTAATTACAAAATCGCGACAATGGATTAAAGATGGACTGATTAAAAGACAATTAACTGACAATAAAAAAACTAAAATAGTTTAAACAACAGCCAACAAATATGTGTCAGGTGTGTTCGAGAATAACTGACCTGCGATTAATAACAAATGAAATCAATCATCAATGTCAAAAAATATAAAGACAATTTTAACGTTATGGACTGACGGAGGTATCTATGCTTTAATATAATCTAAATTGATCATGACTAAAATTTTCAAGCTGTCTAACTTTAGATACCAATTTATATATCACGGCCCCGTCTGGAGCATATATAAAATTTAAATATTACTTTAAATTAGAACGACTTATCGAGTATATGTTATTAATTGAAGACCAGTTGATTTATTATTTATCATAAAAATTACTTTATAAGTATGAGATAGATTGAGGGACTCCTGCACTAACGGTAAGTTGAATTTTTAATAACACTTGGACAAAAAGATAAAAATACAATAAGTATTTGCTATCTTCTATTACTTAAATTGTTGATGCTCTATAAAAAGTGGAGTAAGCAACGTGATAAAAAATTTAACTTGATTCTAAAGAAAAAGTCTTGAACCAAACAATTTATTTTTATTAATTTCGCTGGTTAAAAGTCAGCACAAAATTTTTTAATCAAGTCAACGTATTGTTACAATAAATAAAAAAAAAAGACTTGATTATTTTTCGTCAAGAACACTTCTCAGTACTTTTTACATTCCGACAAGTATATTGATCTCCTTCGGTCAAGAGTTTGAGTCAGGTATGCGAAATAAAGACTGCAAATTTATTTCCTACTAAACTACTGTCTCTGCGAACCTATTTGAATCAATCTACATAAATTTTCAGCCTGGTTATTTAGAATCCAATGTTAATCTCTAGTCTATATACCTCAAGAAGTAAATTTTTTAAATCAATGTCATTAAAGTTAGCTGTCACTTGACAATTTTTTAATTTTCTTTAACAAAAAAATTTATTTTAAAAAAATTGCATTTTTAATTTGTTAAATTTTTACGAGTTCATTTTTTTAATAATTTTTTTTTGCTTTTTAATTTAATGTCATTTTAAATCAAACAATCCATCGTAAATATATATCTGTCTGCTAATTATTCTTTGGATTAAATAAAATTTTTTTTTTAACAAATGTCTGCGCCTTTGGATTTTTACAATCTTCTCTATCATTCAATTCCTATATTGTATCAAATGAGAGACGTGTCCAGGGTTCGTCTGATCATGGATGGGTGAGACGTGTAGCAGCTCACGGCTAGGCATTGATCTGTCCGTTGGCAGTCTTGATATCGAGCGACGTAGAGGGGACCCTCTCCTTCAATTCATTGGTGTACATAGCACGGAACAGACGTCCGATGAATTCGAGGAGGGTCAAAAACTTGAGGGGAGGTGAGGCTTCTTCGTGTCACTTGAGGAGATGGCTCGTCACCCTGGCTCCGGGACTCATTAAACCTTCTCCCGTCCTTCTTCCAGAGTTTAACTGCTGGAATCTCCTCAACTCCGTGTCCCGAATGTTCTCTCGTCACCGTCATCTGCCTTCTCCTCCTCTTTCTGCTCTTCCTTTCAGCTTAACGTTTCAATCTGCTATCTGCTGCCCCACCAAAGAGTAATCTGCATACCGGCAGGCGGCACCTTCCTCGACTCACCGAATTTACGTTCAATTATATACTGACCGAATTATTTTATTAAATATTTTATCCTACACTACTTCTAACTTATTTTTTACCGGTAAGTATTTTAAAAATAAACAAACACTAGTTGGAAACGTGTTTTTGATTATCTAGCTTATCGCACCAGACTGTTGACTCTATCATGATCGTGAGTAATAATTCAAGCTTCCTATAATGTGAGGTAAAGGTATATGTTTTATTAGACAGCTGAATGTCAACCAGGGTCAAATATAACTGAGCTGAAAGTTACACTCTTCAAACAACTAAAATTATATTTTATTTAAAAATATCGGTAGTTGACAATTGTCGCCGTAATTTGGCGAACCCCGTTCGTCTAGAGTCATATCGTACTACTGTGTATCGATAACATAAATAATGCTGGCGTATAAGTTGACGACTGTACTCTATTTTATAATCTTAACTCTTTTTAATCTACGCTATTAAGATAATTAGTTTGACCTATATTAATGTATACATCTATATGTAACGAAATATTTCGTCATTATTATTACCGGCTAAGTCTGATTAACTTTAAAGTTTCCACACGTATCAGGGATTAATGACCAATACAATATAATTTCATAAATTTATCCCAATTTCATGATCAGGATCATAAGGATGAAGAAAAAATTGTCTTATTTTACAGGGCAAACTTATAATTTTCAAAGAATGAATGTAAATATTCTTCTTCTTTTAATTAATTAAAATATTACAATTTAATGCTTCTAATTTTTAGGTATACTAAGAAAACTTGGAAATAGATTATAATTCAATATGCTAAGAAACGGTCAAATAGCTAACTCAACTAAAAAGTGGAAAACAATTTTAAATGATTTTAATAAATTCAAAATAGGAAAATAATAATTATCAAAAATTTCATTTCATTTAAAAAACATTTAAAAAAATTGAGGGGTGCTTTTTTAGATATTTTTTTAATAACTATAAATTTATAAATTAATAAATATTCATCGATAAAGTCCATTTTTTTTGTTAGTTACACGATTCTTATCTTAAATTTATTAAAAATTATTTTCACTTTTTCATTTGGTCGAAATTGAAATTTTTTTTTTTATGATCACAAATTTTTTTTAAAAATGATTTAATTTTTTTAATCAAGATAAATTAAAAAAAATGAAAAACATTAAAATTTTAAGCAAAAGTGGTGATAGTTACTTTAAAAAAGCTTTTTTTTTTTTGTAAACATTAATTGTTACAAAAAATTTCGAAAAGTTGCTCTTTCCATGACATTTAAAGGTCTACTAGTCGAAAGTGAGGATAGCGGACGATACGAAAAACGCAAAGAATGTCTCATCGTAAGTAGGAGGTGTTGTACTGAGTAGTCACCAGAAAAACGTGACAGCTAAACATTAAAGTATGGTGGTTAGCTGGATAGAAACTGAGAGAGGATAGACAGGACGGATTCCCGAGGTTGAGTGTCTCAATGTAAATAACTTCAAGTCAGAGCCGGGCGAACACGAGGTAGACGGATTTGCGTATGGAAAAGAGTCCACGTAGAAACCAATAAAGCTAACGGAGGGACACTGTGATATCCAAGTGACACTAAGTCGCCGCAGTTACTACCAGCACATACGTCACCCAAAGTAAATGGATGAAACGCCAGATACATACTATAGCTATAGGTCTGTACGGGAGACGGGAGACGGGACCGAAGGCTCAGGACCAGTCAAGGAGAGGAGAGTGTTACATTCTGTATCCAGAAACGAAATACGGGTAAGGGGCCGAGTTCAACACCAAATCTGTCCTTCTGTCCCAGTTCGCTGAATATGCAATGAGCAGTTTTGTCCGTTTCCTCCACGCCTTTTTCCGATTCTTCATCCCGTGCTCTTGTCTTACAGCACTTGAGATCCCAGAATATAAACTAATAGCATCTCGATAGTCCAAAGGGGAAAGAACAACAGATATTACTTGTCAATCTTGATCCTAATTTGTTTATTTATTTATTTTTTAAGAGGTTTTTAGTGAAATTTGGTTAATTTTACAACTGTCGCGAACTTTTTACAATTTTTACAATTGTGAATAAATTTTTTCTATTAAATTCAATGCGGAGATTTGAAAAATTTCAATTATTTCAGGTGAATTCTATTATTTTGAATCAATAGGATTTAAGCTTTCTTTTCTAAAACCAATTTAACTTTTTCGTCAATGCAATCGTGCGGCTTAACAATTTAGAAATAAAATAACTTACAAAACAATCTAATACACAGAAGGAAAAAATTGTAAATTTAAAAATCAATTTTTTTGACTCAAGAAAATATACTTTTGTCCGAAGAAAATTCCTCCTATTCTCTGTATTAATTGAGTCAATTTTTTTTTCGATAAATCTCATCTATTAGTATTCATCCAAATTGTATTAAAAATTTAACAATTTAACAGCAGTGAGACATTGATGAATACAGAAGTATTTACTGCACTGAAAATAATTTTCTTTACAAATTACCGTTAAATTCACGGTAATCGTGGAGCGGATGGCACGACTTAATCATTTGTCGGTAAATACTTTCCATGTAGCGATAATAACACCAAATACTGTAAATTATGATCATGCAATTGGTAATTGAAACAAAAATAGTAAAAAATGATTAAAGAGAAGAGTAACATGATTAACTAATTACAAATAGAGTAATGATAATGAAAGGAGTGGAGAGTATGAGGGTGAGGGCGGATGAAGGGAAGAGTTAATTAATTGTTGGGAATCCAGTGTAATTTTTAATGTGTCTCTGGTTTGTCAGAGAAAAGGAAGAGATGAATGCCATTGGCATACCGAGAGGACACATGAGACACAGAGTGCGTCGGACATGGGTATGTTAATGTCTGGCATGCCGCTGTAGGTGTAGGACGACATCTCGGCTGATGAAGTTGACCCGTGTGCGACGTGTAATAAGGGTCGCGGATAGGAGAGACTCTGGACTGAGCTCTCTACCAGGGACGACGGATAGGAGCAAAGAGGAAAAGGAGGAGAAGTCGCCTTTGACTGAGGAACAGAAAGAGAGAGGACTGGACGTATGACAACCAGGAGAGAGAGAGAGAGAGAGAGAGAGAGAGAGGAATGAGGAAACAAGAGCTAGCCAGAGTGAAGCTGTCGAGAGTGGGTTGAGGCTGGAAGCGAACGTGACACGGGCGTCTTGTGACCCGTCACCCCTTTCCCCCTCCATACCCGGTTCCATTCTACGTTCCGTCCGAGCTTCGACTGCCCGAGCCCGAGCTTCTACTTCGGTCATGTGCTGGCCTGGCATTGTTGTTATTATTAAAGGGGTTCAAGGGGCGCCACGGGCAAGGGAAAGAGGACGATGACGGAAAGGAAGGCGGCGTCTGCAGGTGACAGATGAAACAACCTCCCTCTGCACCCCCGACCGCTCTTCATCCTCTACCTTCTATCTCCTATCTTACTCCTGCTCTCTCTTATGCTCAACTCACCCTTATTTACGCTACTACTCTACGCTATTCTGCTCCTACTTCTGATTCAGTTGTACTGGTGGTGTTTTGTACTTTCCAGACCCTTCCAATTCTCGTCAAACGTGTGCAGGATTCCTTTTCTCGTGTCCAACAATCCACCAATACAAACTTTGTCAACGTGTCTTTACATCATCCAATTGTCCTTTCTTTAAACTTTTCGACAGCGACAACATCAACACCAACCAGAATGATAACAATTATATACTGGATTTTGGCTTAAAAAAGAGAAATCGATTTTTGAGAAATAGGAAGTTTGTAATTGCAAAAATTTGGGAGATTTTTTGACATCAAAAGATAGTTTTGAACTTACGAGAACTTTGATAGAGCAGTGTAAAGTTATTCTATGAGCTAATACGAGGGACAAACCAAATATGTCGATTAGATCACTAGTTTTGAATCTTTGAAAATTTATTTTAATCATGGAAATCAAATAAGTTTGAAGTTACTAAATTCTGTTACATATATTTAAAATTTTATCTTAATTTCATTCAAATTTTCAAAATATGAGAAATTGTTAGTTCTACAAGTTTATCTTCCAGATGACACATCTTATCTCGATTCCATAAAACTTATGCAATTTATACTGTCACATCTATAAATTAACTTTAATCTAGAATATTTTTCAGCACTCTCAAAGTAGCTTCAAAAATTTTATGCGGTGAAATTGATAATTACGTTGTGATTTTTTAACTCTATTATCTTAATATAAATCTTTAAGTTTTTAGTTGTCTTTATGACCAGTCAAATAGATGTGAAGTTTGTGTAATGAAGAAAAAAAACAACTTAAAGATGAAAATGACATTTTTCACAAAAAAATTTTTTTAACTATACTTTCTAATATTTTAGAGATCGATTGTTTTAATTATAATGATAATTAACAAACAAAGTATAAGTTTTTAACAATTCATAAATGAAGAAATAATTTGATGAATAAAAATAAAATCATACGTCCTTTGTGGAGTTAAAACGACGATTTAAATAATAAAGTGCGCTGCTCATTGGCGAGCTATTAAATAAATCACGTTGACTCGAGGCACGAAAAGTAAAAAAAA